>JBBYHM010373386.1:0-17534 GCA_038381775.1 Adansonia rubrostipa
ATATTATAAGATATTAAAATTTATGTTGAATTTTATTATTTTAAAAAAAATAAATTTTCATCAATTATATTAAAGTTATTATTTTATATTAATTTAAGTGATTTTCACACAAACAAAATTTATCTTTCAATTTATATTTTGTTTAAAATATAATTATATTAAAAAATATATAAGTAAAAATGAATATTTTTGTTTGAAGTATGTGGTAACAAATACTGAAAATTACTAAAATCGTTCTAGGACTGGACCTATGCATCATTGCAAGACAATTGAGAAATACTCAAAGTTATAACATAAATCTGCACCTATGGATTAAGATAAAATAATCAAAATTCCCCAATTAATAAATTATAAAAGAAAAAAAAACTTAATGAATTGACTAAATTAATTTTGTGTAAATAAGATATTTATGATAATAAGTTTCCGGTTTATTTTAAAAAATTTAAATTCAATTTTAATAGTTTGATTCTCGAGTAAAATAAATTTAAATATTTTAATACTTGATTTGAATAACTTATAAATATATTCAAATCTTTTTAATTTAATTATTATAAAAAATCTCAACTCGAATTCATATTTGAACATAAATAATCAAATTTAAAATTTATTTTAAAAATAAAATTAATTTTTTATTATATAAATAATCTTAATTTATTGTAATGAAATAAATTCAAATCTTTAAAATAAAACTTAATTAAATTAAAATGAAACTTTAAACTTTAAATTTCTATTCAAACCCCAACTCAGATTCTCGGTTTAAACTGGAAGAACCGCGTCAGGACGTGCGCTACCAACTACACCAGTCTAAGTGTCTAACTGTCTGAGTCTTGACTACTTTAAATCATCTATTCTCGGTTTCTCACCCGTTAATGCTCCTATTTATTTCTCTGCAAGAGGAAGGGAAAAAAAAAAGAACCACCCAAACCTCCGAACAATCTTCTGCAAAAGGACCCCGCCAATGGACGAGGCGAAATTGAAGGAGCTGAAGAAGTTCATCAATGACTGCAAATCTAATCCTTCCATTCTTAGCGATCCTTCCTTGTCCTTCTTCCGCGACTATCTCCAAAGGTAAATTCAACATATTCAATCTCTCTCTCTCTCTCTCTCTCTCTCTCTCTCTCTCTATTTTTAGCTTCTCAGTTTTACTCTTTGGTAACAAAAACAATTTAAAAACGGCACCGTCTCTCTGTCTCGGAGCAAAGCTTCCATCCTCAGCTTACAGCCATGGAGCTGGCGACTTCCAATCGGTAACCGTTTTAACACTAATTAACTCTCATATTTTTGTTTTCATTCTTTTGCTGCCTATTTTACTGATCAAACTGAGGATTTTTTATTTACAGAAGAGTTATGTGGTGGAGGAAAGTGACAAGGAAATGGCGGACCGAGTGATAGAAACTTAATGTAGAAGTAGCGGAAGAAGAGGAAGAGGAGGATGAGATTATCGAATCGGATATCGAGCTTGAAGGCGAGACGGTTGAGCCTGATAATGATCCTCCACAGAAGGTAATATCTTATCTCACAAGTCACAACTAATTTCTGTTTTTTTTTTTTTTTTTAGTTATTTATAATTGTGTTGTTTTTGGTGTTTGTAGATGGGAGACCGTGAGGCTTCGCAATTGGCTAAAGCCAAAGCGATGGATGCCATTTCTGAAGGTAAATAAACTCAGTACTTGATTCTTATTTGTCTGTTTTTGTTTGAATTTGTATTTGCTGAGTCAGAGAGTAATGCAGGGAAGTTAGAGGAAGCTATTGAGCATCTGAAACAGGCGATTTTGCTGAATCCGACATCGGCAATCATGTATGCAACACGAGGTTAGTGTTTGTTATTTAGCCACTTAAATTCTTTGCTACATTTAATTTTTTGAGACAGATTCTTATATTTGTTCGAATGATTTGGTTGCTTCATTTTTTTCCCCTTTCAGCTAGTGTTTACATTAAGATGAAAAACCCAAATGCTGCCATTCGAGATGCCAATGCAGCTTTGGAGGTTTGTATATACATTGATGTTTGCCTTGGGATGAATGTGGTTTTGCACATGCTTGTAGCATAAAATGCTTAAATGGTAATTGTGTGAATATTGTCGACTGCATGTATTGCATTATTTGTTCATTCAAACAACATATGTAAGGGATTTATGCTCACCAATATTGTGTTTCATATTTGTTTACTCATGTTTTAGGGTTTTACTTGGAAACAATGAGGCCATACTGGAGAAGGAAAATGTTTTACATTTATCCTCATTCTTATCATGTAGATTAACCCGGATTCTCCTAAGGGCTACAAGTCTCGTGGCATTGCATGAGCAATGCTTGATCAATGGGAAGGTGCGGCAAAGGATTTGCACTTGGCATCAACGTTGGATTATGATGAGGAGATAAACAGTGTGCTTAAGAAGGTTTGCTCTTGTCTGTCCTTTCTTTTTTACTCTTTCGTTTGAAAGGTTCAGTTCATGCATTATAATTCTCGGAAGAGATGAGATTTTAAGATCAATGATTTCAAACAAATTTGGTTAATTAGTTATCTTTAGTTTAGTGAGTTTACCATATGATTTCTCTTTTTTTTTTGTCCCTGCAAAAGTGAATATCTAAACAATAGGCTTGCACTACTTGACCTTACTCATCCAAGCTTTATTGGTTTATTTTATTTTAGAAACTGAGTGATCTGATCAAAAAGTGATGTCCTAGGTGGATAGAGCCTTTCTTCAAGTAATAACTAGGTGTTAATGTGCACCTTCTGACATAGAAATGAAGTATTATTCTATGTCACTAATGTCTGTCGTTTTGGCTGTATCAGCATCTCTAAAACTGAGAGACAGGAGGACTATTGTTTAGGGGAGCATTTCACTTACAATTCTCTTTACTACAATACTGCAATTATCCAATCAGAATTAAGAATTATGTTGGGTTCCACATAATTTTGTTTATGGACCCTACATAATATTGAATGTTGATTGGGTAATTGCAGTGCAATTGCTGCAGGTGATATGCTCCCATTATTTGGGCGTGACTTGTGCTTTGTAGCTCACATCGACTTCTTTGCTTAAACAGGTTGAACCCAATGCACACCGCATTGAGGAACACCGTAGGAAGTATGATAGATTGCGCAAAGAGAGAGAAGATAGAAAGATTGAGCGTGAGAGACGGCGTCGTCGTGCTTAAGCTCAGGTAATTTAGCCCTTATTTGTCCTTTGATAATGTTTCCTTATTATTGCTTTCTTTGACATTAATTCCCTTGCATATTGTGCTCAAGGCTGCATATGAGAAGGCAAAGAAGCAGGAGCAATCATCCTCCAGTAGAAAACCTGGAGGCATGCCTTGTGGGTTTCCAGGTGGAATGCCTGGTGGTTTTCCTCGTAGCATGCCAGGTGGGATGCCTGGAAATATTGATTTTAGCAAAATATTGAATGTAAATATGATGAAACAGGCTTCGTATTTATTTTTATTATTAAAGAAATCAACTCTATTTTGCTTATATGTGCTAACACAGTTCTCTTTTTTTCTTTTCACTTTGCTTTAAGCTGTCTAGAAAATGCTTGTTTTCCACTTTTATGATGCATACTAAACTTATGTTATTTGGAAACTTTTTTTTATGCGGTTGCTGATGTTATTTCGACCAGGATCCTGAATTGATGGCAGCATTTAGTGATCCAGAAGTCATGACTGCTCTTCAAGACGGTAGGCATCGTATTTTACTGAATTTCTTTTACTCTCATAATCAATTTTTTTTTTTATTTTTCTTTCGTCACCTAGATTTGCAATTTGTGTAGTATTTTTTTCCCTTTTAATCTTTTTTACCCTAGTTGCTTTAAATGAACTAGGACATGCTTGCCAAGAAAACTTAGGACCATATTTAAGCTGGTCTTTGTTTCTGATACATGTTGGAATAGCATTCAGCAAATACCTGATTCTATTAGGATGCAGTGCCGAATGGGACACTTATAGAGAACTTCAAATAGTTTGGCTGAGGCTTTATTGAGATGATTATCAGTGTACTTTGTAGGTTCATAGTATCAAATGTCCTAGTGTACTGTATTCCAATAATACACTTGATTATATTTATTCTTTAGCGTCGGACATCTTGCTGAGCCTGTTTAAAAATTGATGATGAGTTGTATACATCTTAAACATAGATTTTTGGGAAAATTGCTGGTAATTTAGCGAATAAGTGTCTCTGGAACCTCATTCAGGAATAGATTTTCCATGAAGCTGTAGTTTTAGTCCGAATTGTTTTAGTTGATGCATGTTCTTAATGCTTAGTTTTCATTTATCTTTATTTGTGCTATCTCTAGGCATGGATGGTTCATTATCGTGATTGTTTGTGTATCAAACGAACATGTTCTATGCTACATGGAAGCAAAAGAATGAATAATTCGACACTCGTGATGCAATTTTCTTAGGTTACAAATCTTTTTACTGATATTTATGCTTAGAATGACTTTGCCTTGACAATAATTGAAAGACATATTTTCAGTGCAAAAACTTTCTATTCATTCAAATGTGACATCCAACTGCATACTCTTGGTCAAAATCGTTTGGGTTTTAAGCATAAAATGCAAACGGGGGTTCGGTGATTAGTAAATCGTTCGTATTTTCCCAGGAAATTTATTGTCGGTAGACTCTCTTACGGTAGTGCCTTTGGCTCTAAGAGTTTCATGCTTTGTTCTAATGGTGTTTTCATCTTCTTGTCAATGGTTTTTGCAGTAATGAAGAACCCTGCTAATCTTGCAAAGCATCAAGCAAATCCCAAGGTGGCTCCTGTAATTGCGAAGATGATGAGCAAATTTGCAGGACCCAAGTAAAAAACAGTTTTTGAAATTGATGTCCATTTGTATGTTGTGTTCATAAACAAATGTTTTTACTTCTCATTTACGGTTAAAAAGTACACCAAAATCTAGTCGAATGATGGATGTGTTAGTAATTGTTTTATAGGTTGGAGGATTTAGTCTTTTGGCATATGATAATGGTTAAGCTTGATTCAAACACTGTTGCTTTGGGAAAAAGTTAACTTTTCATGTATTAAACACTTAGCTTTTAGTTAAAGGATAAAAAATTATTAAAATGTTTTATATTTGTATTAAATAGCTTCAGTTTGTGGTATTAAATTTTTTATTTCTAATTAAAATATCTTTGATTTATAATCAAAAGCACTAATAATCAGGGACTCAGAGGACATCGAAGGTGCAAAGATAATCGAAAAACATCAATAATAAGGGACTCACTTGACATTGAAGTTGCAAGTAGAATTCTTTGATCATTACTGGAATCGACACACTATACGGGATAAGGACGTTAGAATACATTTTCGTTGGGTATGAATTTAGTAATTTCTGGGCTAGGAGTTTCAGTCATGCAAGGTAGTGCACGACGCTAAACTCATAGATCAGATAATTAGGAGGCAATTAGTTCCCTAATCCTCTAACATTTCGAAGGAGTCTGTAGCAAATTGGAGGCAGATTAGATATTGAAGATTCATCCATAAAGGAAAAGGCAAAAGAAATTAAGGGCTGAGGGTGTTTAAATTGGATTGGGTTTTTACAATGATTCCAATTAATAAAAAATAAACCAACTTCATGCGCATGCTGATCCATTGTTAGTAAATGGATCGCTTAAATTAAAATGAACAAAAAAAAAGCCCACCCAAGAAAAGAACCTTGATTTTGATCTCTCTTTCTTCCAAAACCTTCGGCAAGAGAACTATTTGGGTTTTCGCGCGGATAGAATTCCAGGTAAGAATTAATGGCTTAGTTTCACATTAATCAACGTTATTTTTTTTTTAATTCTCTTGATGATTCTTCGATCTTGAATCTAATCCCTTAATGTATTTACTCTTTTTTCCTAAGGCTTTTACATGCTTTTTCTTTGGAATTTCGGATCATTGAGCGAATTGGTTGAATGAATCGGTTTTTGAATTGGGTTTCGTTTTTGTCTTCCCACCAATTGAATGAATTGAAGGGATATCGATGAGAACATAAAATAGGGTTTGGGCATCTTCGTCTTTTGCTGTGTTCGAAGGTGATCTGTTTGTAAGTTATACGTTTGATTAGTTAAAATAGTTCATGAATTGGAGTAACATAGACCTGCATTGCCTGCTTTCAAAATTGTACAGTATGCTTGTCAATGGCCTCTCTAATTTTCCAACTTTTTAGTCTAAGCTGTAACTTTCAGTTTTCCGGCACTCTTCATTTTTTCTTAAAGAATCCATAATCTATGTTTGTGTAGAATGCATATACGTATATCCGGACATAGATATGACCCACCAAGAGATCATGACAAAAATTGATCATATCTGTGTCTTGACACATTCTCATATATTATTTGCCATTACACTAAAAGCTCATAGATTTCATGTACTAAATTTAATCATGAATAAATATAGACTTCCGGGTACTTTTTGCCGGTTTCTTAATCATAGATACTTGCTTGAGTTTTTCTGTTGTCCTTTCTGTATTCTCTCTAGTTGAGTTGTATGTTTGGCTTTTGTGTTATTTTAGGCACTCTATAGTTATTTGCTAAGTTACTCAGACTCGCTGCGGGTGTTGGACACTAATATATTTAATTTTTTTCATGTATTTGGAGAGTTTTAAAAGGATCATATCCGTATGCTCATTTCTAGATGCGCTTCGGAAAAGAAAAATGAAAAATCAAATTAACAAAGATTATTTGTTTTGCGTAATGCTTTATGCTTGGTATCCTGACGAGAGAAGTTGCTTATGGGAAGTGAATCTTGATGAGAATAGTGTGCTACTGTGTGCTATGTTTCTAATCCGCTGCATGTTTCTATGTTGATATACTATCAGTGAGGTATTTTGCCTTGGGTTGGTTGCAACATGGTGATTTTTCTTGCCAGATTAGCAACAACCTTATCAACCGGCTCGCTGAACATGATGAGAAGCTAAAGCAAAGACCCAAGAAAAACTAAAACCCAGGTGCCACGAGTGCCTCAACGACCGCAAACGAAATCAGAAGCAAATATGCAATGATTCCAAAAACAGAAAGGGACTACAGGCAAAGGATGGCAGCCGTTTTCACCTTCCTTATTTCTGCCCGTAAACCAACCTCCTTACTCTGTGAGCGCAGTGTTGATGCAATTCGATCTGTCGTTAAAGAGAACAAGAGCTTCGTAGAAAAGCTCCGAAAGCTGGAGGAGAACATGGTGCAGGAAATAACAAGAAAAGCTAAGGGTCTACATCATAAGGAGTTCAAAATTCCAGAACCGAAGCCAATGCCATGTTTGGTTGAGAACGATGCTTGGATGGCATGCTACAGGGAGAATGTTAATGACCTTACTAAATGTGCTCCCGTGGCTCAAAATTTTGCGGACTGCACTCTCAAAGTTCGGCAGCTAAGCAAAATCAGCAGGTAAGTAGTAGTCTTTGATAGAGACAAGTTTTTTCAGGTCATACTAAAGAGTGCAAAGCCACTTGCAAGTTTACTTGAAACTTGAATTTTTGGGGATGTAAATAAACCAATTTAAAAGAAAACTATATTGAATTGTTTATCACTCAACCTTTCTGGGTTACATTTTGTTATTTTTGGCCCTTGTTCTTTAGATTTTGTTGAAATCTTGATTTTCTCTAAAATACTTACTATGTCTTGTTGAAGTATTCGTGTCTGATATCGGTATTTGACATATATTCGGACATGGATACGAGGATATGAACTTTTAAGTATCTCCAAATATATGAAAAACTTTAAAAAAATTCGAAGGACATGTCATTGCGGATCAGTAAACTCGAAAGCTTAGCTTTATTGGTATCTGATAGGTCTAAAATTCAAATTTCAGCATTTATAATCCTTTCTCTATCTCCATGCTATGACATCCTTTGTTTTAAAAAAAAAAAAAAATCAATGAATAATTGAACCGAGCTGAATTTGAATTGGCATAGACTTATTACCAATGAATGATTTGACTAGCGTAGACATATTGCCAATGAACTATGCCGGTGAATTTACACTTCGTCCCCATTAAACTGCTTGGGCATCGAGCCAGTAAGAATTGATTCTATGTTTACTCATGGGTCATGATAAACTTCATTTCATAGAACCTTCCTCCAGTGTAAGTCGAATCCCCGCGACCTCTTTAAAGGGAGATGTCCTAACCATTAGATGATGGGGTATATTTGTGTGACTGCAATCATACCATGCTTATTTTGTTAATGAACACAAATATTTTAATAATTCTTGCAACCTCTTGATTTTGGTCATTGTTTGTGATGTTAATCTCCTAATTTTGATTATTCTCGTATTGGTCAATTAAATAATTTCAAAATGATAACGATATTAGTTTATCAAATTAACTTATTTGACAAAAATAAAATTTAAGTATTTAATTATGTTGATTTTTCGATCTATCAAAAGAATAGTCATTTATACTCTTAATAATATATTTATTAAATTTTATATTACGAATTAAATAATACTAATTTAATTGTTGAATTTATAAAAAAAATTAAATAAAATTCATAATATCAAAATATAAAATGAGTATTATTAATAATAAAATTTTATATAATATTTTTATGTATTCTTCTTATAACATTTACATATTAAATAGGGTCCATTTAGTATTCGGTAAAAGGTCGTTTTTCTAATGAGGAAATTTCTTTCAACATTTTAAAATGTTGATAAATTAAAATGAGTGATTTAGGGTAGATGCCGGCGTCTCTAAAATGCACCCATTGGGCACCCAGAAATTATACTGCGCACCCACCTGATATAACGCTGACCAGCAGCTGAGAAACTTTTTCCGTCAATGACCGTCAACGCCCAGCCACGTGGCTTCCCTCATCTTCTAAATTTCCCTCGTCTTCCCGTCAAATTTAAAATTAAAACTAAAAAAAAAAGTTATAAAATAAAAATAAAAAGAATTAAAATGCTAACAGCCTAAAATATACCGTTTTTCATAATTTAATATTAAAATAAAAAATTTATAATTATATATTTAAATTTTAGATATATATATTAATTTAATATTTAATAATAATTACATATTATTTTTAATCAATAAAAATTATGATATGTGAGAGTGTTAAGTTAATATTTTTAAAAATTTTATATTTATTTTTTAATTTAAAAAATTTAAAAATAATGTGTTTTGATTTAATTAATTAAAAAATAACACGTTATTATTTTTAAATTTTAAACTAATATAAATTTAAAATTTAAACATATAATTGTAATTTTTTTAAATACTAAATAAATTGTATTAAGAAGTATAGTTCGGGTATTAATATGTGCATTAATCCAAATAAAAACATAGAGATCGTCGATCGATTTAATCGATCGATTCAAAAACAATAGAATCGAAATGGAATAATGTATGGAGTGAGTGGATTTCAGCAATGAAAAGCGTGGCGCCTGGAGATTACATCTACTTCAAGTCCCAAGTCCCTCATCACAAGATCCCGGTAAGTTTTTCTTTTTTCAGTACTTTCTCTGTATTCTTTTTTTTTCTTTCCTTCTGTGATTTCACTTTTCATTTTCTTTCCATGATTTTTATATAGTTTTGATCATTGGTTTTATGGTTTAACCTTATTGTGGTAGTGGGTATGTTTTTGTTTTAGCTCTGGTCTATCATTGTATGGGTTTTGATGAGAATTCTTATAGCATAATTGCAAATTGTTGTTCTGGGTGTACCTAGAATTTGCTTAATTCTATGATTTACTTATTATAGTTTACAAATATGCTCGGTGTGGATTTGTTTCATCGGTTAATGCCTTTTTTTAGTAATTAGTGATCCATATGAGCTTAGACATTTCCTCATTTGGGAAAATTTTGTATTGGATTTCAATTTGATACCTGAAGGATTGGTTTTGCTCAATGCTTATTAATATTATTGAATTCTTATCTGGTGGGGCTTACTAGTTGACTTTGTTATATCACTGAGGATGCCTATGTTTGAAAGGTTGTTAACCAGTTGGTAGTTGTCTGATTTTCCTTGGTGCTGGAGTTTTGTTATTATTTTAAACTTTTATGCTTATGATTCTGAACTCCTTAGCTTCAAAATGGTGTATCATGGTTCGTGGAATCTGTTATTAATGGAATTGTTGTTCATGAAGGTACATTCTGATTTTCTAATAATTTTTATCATCTATTATCTCTTCAAGTCAAGTATGATTGACCAAACCTTGTTCGTTGATGCATTGCTTAGCATGTGTCTTGAAGAGAGACAAAGAGAGATTCCCTCTGCTATTACTTTTTATTAGTTTTGATGGAGCTAATTTCTGGAGTTCCTTATTTCTCTCACAGATTTGCACAAAGGTGTGGCGATATTATGGTTTTGGTCCCAAAGTGGTCCCTCCACTCATATGTCTTCCTGAAATTGCAGGGACAGCGGATGTCTACTACAAACAGATCGTGTCCTTGTCCATCAAGGTTCTAAGCTATCTATTATAAGTCTCTGAAAAGTTGTAAATAGGTGTATTTTTTTTTTCCTTTAGTTCTTGGAAGAAGTCCTCTAGGAGCAAATACAGGTCGTTTTTTTATCTTTCCGAAACTACAAGAAAAATAGAAGGAAACCCCCATAGGCCATCCGTTCTTCTGCATGGCTATTTTTTTGTCCACTTATTACTTGATGTGGTGGATATTTTGAAGTTAGAGAGTTAGCTGCTAGCAAGTTATGAATTTTATCTTTCTAATAAGTACAGTTCCTAATTTCTTTTAAACATTGGCGGCCTAAAAGTTCCCCATTTCATTTACTGGTTGGTGGAAAGATTATTGTTGTTCCTGATATGGATATATTCAAATTACTATATGGTTTATTTGGACCACTGTGAAGAATTTTTACTTCTCATTAAGTATAATAATTTTAAATTTCACAAATGTTCAAGGTTACCGGGTGATTTCTGTTGATATTCCCTGTGTTTGGAATCAAAAAGAGTGGATTCAAAGTTTTGAAAAGTTCTTGGATGCCATCGAGGTCCACCATGTGAGAGCTTAGTATATATGTGGGCTATCCTTCATTCCTTCCCTACTAAATCTATTTGTCCTTTTCATTTTAATATTTATTATTCCTATATGCTTCTGGGATAAAGAATAGGCTACCTACTTAAAGTGACACAACACTTGCTCTATCACGTTCATATTAAGTGGATTTTTATGGTTCTAAAATGGTGATCTTATTCTAATTTGCTGGTTCTACTTTTGTAATTATTTTTAGTCAAGTTTAAGGCAGCAGTAGTTTAGGTTGAATTGTAACATTTGCTTAGTAGACTAACATGTCTTTGACAGATACATTTATATGGTACATCCCTTGGAGGCTTCTTAGCCCAACTTTTTGCTTAACATTGTCCCAGACGGGTTAAATCCTTAGTTCTATCAAATACATTTTTGGAGACACGCAGTTTTGCAGCAGCGATGCCTTGGGCACCAATTTACGTCTTTACATTTCTTGCAATCAACTCTAGGCTGGATATAATCAAAATTGCTTCATTTGTTTGATTATGTGTTTCAGTAATTCATTTGCTTAAGATTTGCCTCTCAGTGGGCTGTAACTTAATTGGAAATCAAATAACTGTAGACATGCAGTTAGCGTAACAAAATTTCCTTGCAATGAATCACTTTCCTGTAATTAACCAGTTGCTTGTATGCATGCATTTCTTGGATGAAAGAAAAAGTATATCCATTCTGCTTTCACATTTATTTTTCTATTAAGCTAGTCTTTCCCATGGTATAAATTTACTTATTGCTATACATAGTTTCTTGATATTAAGTTTAATCATTCCTGCAGTTATTTCTCGGTTTTTGTCCTTGCATGATCTTTATTAATATTACATATTGCATGTAAATATGGAAGTGTTCTTAAGATATTAACTTGCCACATGCAGTGTTGGTTGGACCCCATCTTTTTTGTTGAAACGACATGTCTTAACAGGAATTCGTGATGGCCCTTATGAACCTTTTATTGCTGATTCTGTGGACTTTGTTGTTTCACATGTAAGTTTTCAGGGAACACCTGCACCATTTTACTTTATTGGATTTTTTTATTACCTTTTTGTGTGAGGCACTCATCACTTGCTTGTTGTGACGTCATATGATATCTTGAAGTAATCTTGCTTCATAGATTGCATTATCACAGTTTCAAATCCTTTCAATAGTTGCATTATCATATATAATCAACTTGTCTTAATTTCAGTCTTTTTTACCCTTCAACCATTTAGTTAATCAATTTGCATCCTCTTACTCGTTTAGTATCGGTCATCCTGGCAAGTGAAAGTTCATGTTTCTCTAAGCTACATATAGTATATCTTCTGCTAGGTTTTTTAACTTGGTTCTATCGATTGAGAAATGTAATCAGTTAAGGTGAATCTCATTCAGTCAATCATCTTTATTTTTGTTGAAATTCTAAACAATTTGTTTGTCCTAGAATTGTTCTTTCTCTCTCTCTCTCTCCTTTTTTCTCCGGCTCTTCTACCGTTGTTTCTTTAGCGGGCAAGGAGAATAAGACTCTTTTATTTTCTGGAGGTAGTAATTGCCCTTTCAGTTAGAAGCTATGTTGTTCCGGCCTTTTTCTTTATTTTTCTTTTAAATACTCGTGTCCAACACATTTTCGGATATGAGTATGGGATATGACCTTTCAAGGATCTTCCAAATACAAAAAAAAAAAAAAAATTGAAAAAATTGAATACATTCGTGTCAGACGCATACCGGTATCTTATACTCACACCCAAGTCCGAGTAACCTAGGTTAGAAGTGTGCACTCTGTATCTTGCTCTTTCGAATGCATAACAATCTGCTGTAAGAAAGAGATTGCTCTCTTTATTTGAGTCCATATGTGACAATCATTTCAGGTTGAAGCACTCTCAAGAAATGATTTAGCATCCAGGCTGACTTTGACGGTTGATACTGCTTCAGTTGAACCTCTTCTACTTTCAGATTCATTCATTCCTATAATGGATGTAAGTTGTCTGAAACTTGCTTTTCATGGGCTGTGCACACAAACACATTTCAACTGTTTGTACCTTTCTAGGCCATGTTACTCCGACTCTTCGTTTTTCTTGAAGTGCCCATGTCTAACACCCGTGTCTGTCACATATCTGGACATGGGTATATGGATATGATCTTGCAAGGATTCTCAAAATACATGGAAATCTTAGAAAAAAAAATTGAACATATCCGTGTTCAACAGCCACATCCAAGTCCGAGTAACGTAGTTTTTAGGAAACAAAGTTTCGTTGCTAAGCTGAACGAGGAGAAACACAAAAGATGATTTGTCTATCTTCATATGCTGTTGGCCTTTTCCTTTAAAAGTGAATGAAATATATCTTGGAATTCTATTAAAGATGATTTTTATAAAACAATTTTGTTCATTTCTCGAACTTTACGATATCTTTTAGTTTATTTGTAGCTTAACATGCCAAATTTTCCTAGCTGCATGGCTGTAAAAATGTTTCAAAGCAAGCACCGTATGATTCATGTTAAGAAGTTTTTGCTTTCAGTTTTTATACTTGACGGCGAAATGTAAGCTTTAGCTGATATTTTTATATTTGCCATGGTTTTCGGACATGGCCTTGAAGATGAACGACTATGCTGCAATTCCTCAACAACTCAAAGATCAGCTTGATAGAGAGGTACCCAGAGGCAAGGCGAGCTTATCTGAAAACCGGAGGCGACTTCCCCTTTCTTTCCCTCCCAGATGAAGTTAACCTGCATCTTTAGGTATGTGAAATTTTCATATCAAAACAGGAATCGAACTCATAATGATATAGTACTGTCGATATTCCAACTGGTGTCCAAAACATGGCAGCTGCACCTGAGACGAGTCGGATTAGAAGCTTAGTCGGAGTTGGTTCGGAGTATCCTAAAAGATGGCACTGGTGGTGGTGGGAGCCCCAGCAAAGAAAACAATGATAGGGAGGATCGTGATGGTGACGAACCAAAGGATAACGGGGGCAATCCTGAAAGTACTTTGGAAGAAACACAGTCACCTCCTCCAAGTTCGGAATCTCATGGTCTAGATGATCAGCTACCCAGCAGCAATGCAGAAATTTGTTCCATCGGTCACGAAAATTCAATTGTTTCGATGCATTCTGCATTGTCAAAGAATCAACACGCCGCAGCCACTAGAATCCTTCAATCGGCATGTGAGTTCTTTAGTTTCTCTTTGCTTCCCTTTTACGTGGATTGATTGTCTTAAGTTATTCCGGCTCATCATTTTCTCTGAAATATTCGTGTCTGACACCTATGTTGGACACAGATTTGGACATTAGTATGAAATATAATTCTTCAAATATATGAAAAAAAAATTAAAAGAAAAAAATCGAGCATACTCGTATAGGACATGTACCTATATCCGACACATTCTTGAGTCCAGGGAACATAGGTCATTGTACATTATTTCTACTAACGCCCGGGAATTCATACAAACCGGTGTAAATAGAAATTAGCAGTTTCTTTTCATTGTTGTTGTTCATACAAGCATTGTTGCAGACCAGACTAGCCAAAGTTTCCTGCCAAGTTCTTCATATCATTGAATTTCAAAAATCAAAACGTTGTTAACTTAGGACTTTGTAAATGCTGCAGTGTGTCTAAGAAAACCACGATTCTTTTAATTATGGATAAGATCGAAATTTCGTTGTCTTTGTCTCAAATTATAAATAAATAATTAAAAAGAAATCGTATTTATAAAAAAAAATGAATGCTTGATTCAAGGTCACTCGATTAGGTTTGTTTATTTAGTAAAAACAAATTCGATTTTCACGTTTGATTTTAAATTCAATTGTTGGTACTTGAGTTCGAATTTAAATTAAGAATTTTTAATACTAATTAAAACAAATTTTCGATTATGTTCATAAATTATTAAGATACTCGAATTTAATTCATTTAATAGCTTGAATTGCTTGAGTTCGGCTCAATAATAACAAAATCAAATTCGAATTTTTGTTCTCAAACTGAACCTAAGTACTTTATGAGCACAAGTATCTCGGATGGTGATGTTTAGTACAACACTAACGAGTACTTGATTAATTGAACCAACTTATGTTAACATAGGATTAAAATATGTAATGCATACTTAAAATATAATTAAAGATAATTTTGTAATAAAAAACTGGAAAGAAAAAATAAATAAAAATGATTAATAATTAATAAAAAGCATACCTATTTTTTCATTTAAAATTAATTTAAAAATAATACTTTAAGAAAATTAATATATTTTGTGCCAAGCTTTATGAGTAAATGGATTTTTTTTTTCAAATTAAAGAAAGTAAATGTATTTTCTATAGTGTCTAGAGGGGTAAATATATTTTTCCCAATTAAAAAAATTGTTAAACAGTTCAAGAACCCTAGACAGATGATCAAAATTTTTTCGATTTAATATTTTATTCGTTTTTTTTAAAGCGTTAATGTCATATTTATTTTATAAATTATAGTAAATTGTATAATGTATTCTCAAAATATATAATGTAATACTGCTTAACAATTCGTGTATTCTTATCATATTCGTATATTTTATCATGTTATAATCGTGTTTAAGGTTTTTTTATATTTTTCTCAACTTTAATATGTTTATAATTCATATTATATCGATTTTAAAAATATAATCGTATCATATTTTTTAATCTTATACATATCATATTCGTATAATTACTTTAAATATTCTCAGATAAATATCATTTCGAATAGTCAAGTCCCTTTAACATCATAAACTTTAACCATCATATGGACAATTTACTTATGTAATATTATCACA
The DNA here is from genome assembly GCA_038381775.1 of Adansonia rubrostipa. Taxonomy (NCBI): domain Eukaryota; kingdom Viridiplantae; phylum Streptophyta; class Magnoliopsida; order Malvales; family Malvaceae; genus Adansonia; species Adansonia rubrostipa. The sequence continues at coordinate 15,688 of JBBYHM010373386.1, forward strand.
TTCTAAATTCTATTTTTAAATATATTGAAAAATAAATTTTATTTTATAAAAGTAAAAAAATTTCAAATTTTTTGAATTGATAGGTGAATTGAAACTTTAAATGCGGTATTACATATATTTTTTCTTAAGAAAATACAAATATTATGTTAAACAATTCACTGTAATTGAAAGATTAAATATGACATTATTTTTTTTATAACTAAAATTGTCAGAAATTATAATTAAAATTAAAAATTGAACAATCTTTCTTTGAATCGTTGAAAAGTCTGTTGCTGTTTTTAATTTTATTCTGGATGGCTGTCTGGACAGCTATGTTCCAAGAAGACCGTGTATTCTTAATAAGTAAAAACCTAAGAAGTTTCTTATTATTATTATTATAGCAATAAAGGAAAAAGACGGACCTGACCTTTTCCGATCAGAGAATACAGAATATCATGAAACTCAAGAAATCAAGAAATTTCCGAAATTGCAAATACAATTACCGTCATCGTCTTATTTGACTTGTACTTCGTCAATAAAGACGAGCGACTAAGGTCATCTATGTAATTTTACTTCCTCTTCGACCACGGTCCCTGTACTCTTCCCAGGTTCCAGACTGACACGTGACTATATATATATATATATATATATATATGCTGTTTCAATATTTGTCCACGTTGAACGCGCCGTCCGAAATTGAAGAAAGAAAAATCCCTTCTTCCACCTCTATTTTCATTTTTTCCTTTTCATTTCTGCTTTGAATCACCATTTTTTACTGGACTGGTTGATCGGAGATTGCGGAAACGATGTCGTATTCGGATTCCGACTCTTCCTCCGGCGCCGCTGACTACAAGAATTTCAGGCAAATCACCCGTGAAAGTAAGCCTTCTATTCTCTGTTTGTTTAATGTTTCATGTTCAATCCATATTGAACCTAATATAAATATCCTGAAATCATTTTGCTAATGATCTATTACGTTTGACAATCGTTAGTAATAATTAGTACTTAATCATGAAATTTCTTAGGTTAATCATATTCTCAGCGACTAAATTAAGCAACTATAACATTTTTCAGACCGGACTGACGTTTATGCTTTTAGGAAGTCTCTCATTTTCATAAGAAATTTGCTTCAAAGGTAAAAAGGAAACGGCAAAAACGATATCGCATAACTGTATTTTTCAAATTTCTCTGTTCTGATGCATAATGCGACTAAAGAATGCAATGGACCTCGACATTCAACAAGACCAAAAACTTAGTGCACGACTGTGCTATGTATTGCATTATTTGCATATTCCTTTTTGTCACTAAGAAATGCTATATTATTGCAAGAAAGATACTTCTGATGACAAGAAGAGACTTTTTATATGAGCTATAGTTGATTATACTGTATGAGAGTTTCTTCTTAACTTTCCGCTATGAAATTAATGCGTAATAGCAATTGAAAAAAAAATGAAGAAATGATCTAAAAACAGTTGTAATTTGGCACTTTGTAGAAGTTTAGGAGTGTTTTGACTAGTATAGTCAAGGTTGCACATGCATGTTAAAAGCGAGGTGCCGGACAGTTAGATATGTCACCGCCTCTTGTCAAGGTGCTTTTAGTGAGGCACCCGAGTTTTCTGCCTTGGCTTCATCTAGTTTTTGCTGTTCCTTTATTTTCTGTTTATTTATTTATTTATTTAAAAACCCTATATTATTTGGATTGTATTCTATTTTTTGTTACTATTTTCTGTATTGTTTAGGCATGATCTATTCGCTGACTAATTTTGGGTGGTTGAACTAATTAATTTATATATATATATATATATATATTTGATGTATGTGAAGGATTATTATGTGAAATGCTTCGTTCTGCAAAAATGAAGGATTCA
>JBBYHM010373397.1:0-17532 GCA_038381775.1 Adansonia rubrostipa
CGTTTGTTTGAAACATTAAACTTCTTAATATATATATATATATATATATATATATATATATATATATATATTTATATATGGGAGACAAAATTGTTGCGAGTTTCTACGTAATTTATTTAGAATATGTTGTGACTTCAAACTTGTATTTCCATGTATGGAATTCTTTTTTAATATTGTACTCAAATATAAATATTTTTCACTCAATTATAAATATATGTATTTTCATCTTTAAATAATTAAATTCATAATTTTCTTTTATCCCATTAAAAAATATATAGGAAAAAAAGTCTCTATTCCTTGTGAGTTTAGACCAAAGAGATTAACACTTCTTTTTACCCATGATTCGCCCTGATAAAATGTTATTGAGTAAACTTTTCAATTTAATGATTTGATTAAAGAACTCAAAATTTTCAAATAATTATACATATTATTCAATAAAATATTTTGAGTAAAAATCTTGTATTAATACTATAGTCCATACTAATAATAAATTTTTTATTGAATTCAGTATCGTGAATTAAGTAATATAAACTCAGTTTGAAATTAATATTTTTTTAATGATAAAATTATAGTAAATATATGATAAACACGAAGAGTATAAATTTTAATTGTTATGAAAGTTTAAATAATTTTTAGTAAATTTTGTTTTAAAAAAATGTGCACATATCTACTAGAAAAAAATGTTATATATTTTTTTCTATTTCTATCATTCAGATGTGTCCAAATTCATTCCATTATTAAAATTTACTAAAAAAAAAAATTAACACCTAGGATAGTTATGTTTAAAATGTGCAACATAGTTCTTAGTTCTATTTATGTAAATAAACTTCTATAAAAAAATAATATTATTATATAATTATATATGAATTTTCTTTTTAAACAGTTGTGGTTAGACATGCTTATAGGTCAAGTCGAGTTGAATTCGGGTTGAGCTTAAGTATGATGTTAACATTAAATATGCTTACCCAAACTTGGCCTGGTTTGAAATATGAGCCTTAAATTTTGTCCAAGCCCATACATATTTGTAAATAGATAGCCCAAGCCCGTTTAGGCCAATCAATATTATATTTTTTATAATTTATTTTTTAAAAAATATATTTTTAAAAAATTTAATCTTTATTAATTTAATATTTTTTATTAAGTTTATAAATATAAATAATTTAATTTAATTTTTAAAGTTTACACTATAATAGTATAAATATGTATTGTTTATATGACAGAAATTACTTAGTACGTAAAATATAAAATAAATATATATATATATATAATGTAATAATAAAACGGGCCAAGTAGAGCTTGGGCTTTAAAAGTTGAACCCAAGGCCCGACTCATTTTTTAATCGGGCCTAATTTTTTTGTCAAAGCTCATTTTTCGGGCAAAATATTTTTTGTTCAAACCTTCCCAAGTATCGGGAAGGTCTTCAGATTTGGACGGGTAACCTGACCCTTGAGCAGGTCTAGTTGTGAAGAATACTTTTCATCCCACGAAATGACATCAAAAGATTCTCATATATCTCTTTTATTTTAAATTATTTTTTAAACTTATTCTAAGATATATATATTATTGTTTTAATCTTTTTTATAAAATTTAGCAACTCATTTAAATAGTTAATTTATATATGGATTGGAATAAAATCTAAAAAGAAAAAAGAAAGACAACTTAAACTTTCATTTGATCTTTATTTTTTAGTTTAATTTTTAGTTTAGTATCTAAAAAAAATTATAATTTGTTACTCAAACTTTCATTCTCTTCTTCGTATTGACCCTCTAAACTAATATCATTAGTCAACTGTTGAAGTGACGGTTAATAATTAATGAGAGTGTAACACATGACAATAATTTCATGTCATCAGAGTTATGTCAACAATAAAAAAAATATTTCACCAAAATATTAAATTTGAAATTCTTTAAATTATAATTTATATTTATATTTTTAAAATTTTTTATTTTTATTGTAAAAAAATACTTTTATCACATGTCAAGCTCTTTAATTATTAATTATTATATCAATGTATAATTAATCTTGTTTATTTAAGAATTAATATGCTTGATAAAAAATTAGATAACAAGTTGATTTTTTTTAAGATGATAAATTAAAAGTCGAGTTAAAATAAACGGTCAAACGAATATTTAAGTTTTTCTTTTTTTTTTTTGTTACTTTTTATTAGTTAAGAAGGGGAAAAAGGGGTTTTATTGAGATCCCACTTAAGAGGTTAAGTTAGGCGGAAAACGGTTTGATAAAAGGCCGAAAGCCAAGAATGAAGGCAACGAGTAGTACACCTGATATTTTGTTTTTAGCCCCTCTCTGCTTGTAGCTTTCCCTTTATGGCAAATTTCAAGAGAGCCAATGAATGAGCTCCAACTGTCATTGGTTCTAGAACACGGTGGACCCCATATTTCCCTACCGACCTATCCAAAACCCACAAATAGGTGTGGCGACTTCAACCGATGCCATCCACGTGTACGGTTCTGATTAAACATTCTTCTTTTTTTAAAAAAATTTTTTCCCTTTCTTTCCCCCCGTGAGTAAACATCACCATCAAAGACAGCGTCTAGAGTCCAAAGTCCAGCAAAGCAAAAGCCTTCGAACGGAATCTCCACTGTTGCGGGCCCCACCCAGACGTGGAAGTTGTCCTGCTACGTGGCACATGATCCGTGATTCTTATTGGCTAATGATATGGTCAAAAATAAGTGGGTCTACCTATTTCACCTGTAGTGCTTCACATTTATTTATTTAATATTATTAAATAAAATGATATTAATTTAAAAATAATTGTTGAGTATATTACCTTAATTTTAAAAGTATGATTAAAAATTATGGTCTATTTAATTTATTTTTTATGATTTTTAATTTTATTTATAAAATTAAAAAATTTATTATCAGAGTATAAATAATTATTTTTAATTTAATAATTAAAATAATTTTGAATATTGAATTAAATTATAAAAAATTTATAAAATTAAAAATAAAAAATATTACTTAATATGAAATTTGAATATTTTTAATTAATTTAATTTTTTGAAAATATTCACCCATTAAAAAAATCCCCATTAATTTATTTTTTTCACTTCTAGATTTATTTTTAATGTCTTTTGTTTTGGTTTGTTTTTTGAAATTTGAAATGGAAAAATGGAAAAATGTTATTGTTTTATTGTTAAGAGAGAGAGACAGAGAGAGAGAGAGAGAGCGCTGGAGATAAGCGTTAAGAAGGGGGGAAGAGTTGTGGGCCCCAGGCTATGAGAGTGGGGGCAGGAGAGAAGCGTCGACGACAGTGACAGCACGGTTTCGTCCATGTTTTTTCGCTATTCTGCTGATGTCACAGATACACAGTTGTAGTTGTTTATAATGATGGACCCCACATTGCACGTGCCCATCAGCTGCAGTTGTCTGTGTGATTGAGTGAGCTTCACTGATACGCCCACTACGACAGGCTGGCTTTTTCCTCCCTCGAAACGTATCTATTGCATCCTTTTTTGCAAATACGGTTGTCGTTATTCGGGTTGTCCGTTCAAAATTAAAGTTCTGTTACTCGACAGAGTATTAGATAAAAATGTTACAGTGTTTTTTTTTTTTTTTAAACAGGTTGAGAATAACATTTAATGATAATTTGGTCATTCTGATTTATAAAGTGCTCATATTAAATTTTATATTATAATTAAATTTATTTATATTATTAATAAATTTTTAATTAAAATTAATATTATGAGTTAAATAAAATTAATTTAATCAAAAAATTAAATAAAAATTAAACTTAAACTATAATATTAAAATAAATTAGGCGTATTTCGGTAGCTTAATAATTTGATCATTTGTATTGTTGTACTCACATTAATTTTTATGGGATAATCATTTTCAAGATATTTATATATCTAAATTATTATAAAATTTTTGACTGATTTGAATGTTTAAATTTAATGATATCAACTTAATTAAAAAATTATATAAATTAAAATTTAAATAATAATAATAATAATAAAAGTTAGCAAAGTTTCAATCTCTATATCTTATTAACTACCTATTAAAACAAAACTGCTTACTTGAATAACTATTTTTTATTTTAACTTATTTTTCTTTTAAAATAAAATATTCTTTTAGAAAAAAATATATTTTTTGCCTGCAAAGAGGATGCGATAGATTCTAGTTTATTTAAAATTTAATCCTTTGATAATTAATATTTTTTAAATTTTAATATTCATAAATTTATACTTTATTTATATATTTTTTTATATTATATTATATCTAAACTTATCAATCTTGTCCAACAATTACTTATACTCTGTATTTATTATTACAATTGATATTAATATGACAGTCACATTAACATTGAAAAGGGTGATCCTTCTTTAAAATTTATTGATCCTTTCAAGAGGATCAAATATTCCCTCGCACATGTTAAGTCAATTTAGAAGATAAAGTCTTTTTAGAAAAAGATTAAACCTTAAAGTAACATTTAAAAAAAAAAATTTAAACAAATCGATATTTTTAAAAATAATTAATAATATAAATTTAATTATTTTTAAAAATTTTATGTAAAAATTAATCGATCTCTTATAAAAAAATATTTATTGAATCTAAGTAGTTTTTTACACTTGAGGTTAAGTCTAACCACTAATGAGATACAAATAATCGCGCTAGATTGGGTTTGGACACGTAAGAGCGAGTGGTATTAATTTGCATTTTTTTCAGGCACTCCTCTTCCTCATAGCTTTTGTGCGTGTTGTTGACTTTAGGTTTACTGACATTAATCTGTGGGGCGGTGCAAACAGAAGGTCCCAATTAAATGAATTTCCACTAAGCATTATAGATTTGATGTAGACCAAGAAACATATGTACTTGATTGAGTCGAACCATTTCATGAAACACAAATAGAATGAAGAATCATGGAACTATATATATATATATATATATATATATATGTAGTAGTTGGTTTCCAATGGCTGGCAAATGTCAACGAGGCAACTCATTTTACACAGTAAGCAAATCCATGGTCATCTAGTTTTCAAACTCGTTTGGCATATTTTGAAGTTAGGGGAAACTGATAGACCTTTGAAAGATGAATACAAGAGAGAATAAGAATTCTTCTCAAATTATGCCTTTTTTTTATTGGGGGGGTTGATTATGTGATTTTTCAGAGAGAAAATCTCAGCTTTTCCATCTAACGTTACATTTGAAGAAGCATATGATCAAAAGGGATTAACAGGAGGTATAACAATGGCCAAGCTTCCAAGTTTATCTTTTTAATAGTCTGTCTGGAAATGGTTTGAGGAGCTTGAAATTTTGTGGAACATCTAATTTTATGAGCCTTTGCTTTGTGGCGCCGCAGTTGGTTAGCACTTAGCAGATCAAAATTTGAAGTTGTCCTTCAGGTAACAAACCACTTCTTGCTGCCAGCAGGTCAAAGAAAACACAGACAACACATCACCACAGGCAATCTCAATGTTGGCTAGAAGTGTAAAAAGAATGGCTATATTTTTCAAAAAGCTTATTAATATGGCCTATTTTAAGAGGCACAGACATGGGGGTACGTGTAGGACAGAAAATGGAGGCTACGAAACAAGGATTTTTAAAAGAAATTAAGATTACTGGTAGCACATAATAATAAAAAAATATTTTTTATATAATAAAATTATAAAATTGATTTTTTTCAATGAAATATTAGCATAATAACTTTTATTTTTGAATTTAAAAAATATGTTTAAACTAAATCGCTCATTATTTATTATATATTTGTGAAGGAAGATGAAAAAAATATTTATTGCACGTCCAGACATTTTTAGTTGTTTTTAAATTATGTTTTGATCAAATGTATTTTCTCATGTCCAACACATATTTGTCGGGTCAAAATTGTGTTTGTGTTGATACACATGGACACTCACTTAACAAAAGTATCTGTGCTTAATAGGGCCTAGGATAGCCAAATTTTTTATTTTTTTTAAAATTATTCGTAACCAATATATATTAGATATAGGTATAGAACATTATCCTTCAAATATATTATAAAAATTTAAAAAAAATTAAATGTATCCGAATCAAATATATTTGTATCCGACACTCACTTTCAAATTTGGATAACATAAAATATTATTTTAAGTCAAAAGGGTTTGCAGGTGGCTTATAAAAGTTTAAGAGGAACTTACGATCAAAGAGAGAATGATACATCCGGCAGCACCAGGAAACAAAGCATACCAAAAATTCAAGTGGTGTAACTTAACTCCATCAATGAAAAGAATTGGCAAACTTGCAGCTGACATTGACGATGCAACAATAGAGTTTGGGAAAAACTGTCAAATTAGCATCAGATACGCAAATAGAATTTTTAAAAAGTTGAAGATACGATGGCAAAAATCAACTTATTGAGTTTACTACCTGGTGGATGGGTGGAACGTGTACAGATCATGAAAGCGATGGATGCAGCAAGGGCGGCACTTCTGGCAAGCCAGCCAGACCCAAATATAGAGAATGCCACAACACCAATTGCTGCACACCCGATCTGAGCCATGAACATATTGTACTTCTGCAACATCATGAAGGCTATCTTGAATTAGCAAAATTGTTCATCTTAAAATATATATATATATGTATAATTATAATTATTTACACAGTTAATAGGCAGTAAATAAGCAGAGAATAATGGGGAAAAAGAAAGTGAATTCTTGATAGTTGGATCAGGTTGAAGTTTAACCTAATTTTCTTAATCCTGTTAAAAAAACATGATCCTTTAATAATTCTAGTTATCGGTCATGTTATCCGGACTCAAAATAAGTGTCAGATATGAGCATGTTTAATACGGATATGATTAATTTTTTTTAAATTCTTTTATATATTTAGAGAATATCTTATACTTATATTCAAATATGTAATGATATAAGTGTTAAGTACATATTCTTTAAGAAAAATGAGAAATCAAGGTAACATAAGTAAAAATTCCTTGTATAAAAAAATTTAATGTCTTAAGAGAATGGAAGGACAAGTAGAAGTTCAATACCACTTAGTTTGAATGGTGGTTAAGTGCTTATGACAAAAGTGAAATCATAACATAATTTGGTAGCCGATTCTAAGATAACTCGAGATGTAACACTCTAATCTTACATTAAGAAACTCTGAACAAGTTGCTGTGATATATGTAGAGATTTAAACATATTCTTACAAAACATATTTCGCAGACAAAATCGTAAGATTCAATTAACCAAAGTAGAAAATACTTCTTAAATTACATTCTACGCAAGAGGAACATATTACTTTGAACGAATTACTTTTTGTCTAGCAATGACTTTTTTGTATCATTGAAACTAATTTGTATGTTGTTGGAATGCAAGAATACACAGAACCATAAATGAAAATTTTTCTTTAGAAAATCCAACAGCTAAATTGAACCCTATTGTATACTAATTAGTCACAAACACACAGTCACATGTATCTTTAATAACGTTTAACACTATACTTTTAATATATGTACTAATTCATGTTTGAGATTTTGAAATGTTTAGAATTTGTATAATATTCATGTTTACACGATTATCACTAAAAAAAATCACATACATATACGAACTGTCTTATTACCTTTGAAGAGATAAGTTACTTGCATTAAGACTTGTTCATGAGTCTAATTTAATAAAAAAAATTTTAATTTTAACCAGTCTGATTTGATTCGAAAATAATTTTTATTTAAATTTAATTATAAATATTAATATAAAATAATTTTTAAAATATTATTTAAAATAATAAAATAACTTTTGAAAATTAATTCTTTTAGTCACAATTCGACCGATGGAGGGTGTCCACTTTCATTACTACGTGACTTTTAAACCAATTTTGTAATGTCCAATTAAATTACATGTGTCAGGTTACGATCAACCAGGACCAAGCGTTAGAAAAGGATAAAACTCTCAAGTCAATGAACCCAATTGCGGTGCTAAAAATGGTTTAAACCAGTAATAAAAAAGGGGGAGGAGGGGAACAAGAGTGAAATACCCGAGCAGCAGGAGAGTTAGGAGAGGCAAACAGGACCGCACAAACAGCCCCTAAAGGTGCAATTGTCATGGAAACCCCTTTCGGTGCTAATATTTGATCCATCCTTCCCAATATCGCCATTGCTGCGAAGGCCCCTGTTTTCAATTATTAATCAAAAACTTTGTACGTTAAGAGGCTGAGAATAAACATTAACTATGTGATTTCCGCAGGAAATTAATGTTTTTTTTTTCCTTGTAAACTGAAATTATGTTTACTTCTTACATTGCATTTTGCAGTTCTTGTGTTTATACTAACCTGCAGAAGGCCAAAGGATGTCGCTGAGTGAAGGAGCAGAAGTGCTCTTCTCAGGTTTCCACGAATCCCAGAGAGGTGCAGCAGTCACGTTGCTGCTCGATGCAACCACCAACACCCCATTAATGGTTTCCCTTCCTGTCTCTCGTCTTAACCTTGTTCTCCTTTCCAAACCAGGACGAAATTTCACCAAGGAAATCTTCTTGTTTATTTTAATGAAACTACTTCTCTCGAACAACAATGGAGAATTCAAAGATGTTGAAGGTGACGCTGAAGCCATGATAATGCTTTGATGACAATAGTAATTAGCTCTGATCATCACTTGGGTAGCCATTAATTTCCAATTAGTCTACTTTGAAACCCAGCACCGCCACTACTCACCCCCCCCCCCCACAGATTTGCCGACTCTCCACTTTATTTCTGGTGGCTATGAATGATACTGCAATGGTTTTTTATTAGGGAAATGAAAGAAAACAATTGAGAAGTAGCTGACCGTTGAGAAATTGAAGGTCAATCGTGGGCTTTTGGAGGGTTCCAAAGGGCAACTAATTCGTTAAGCCAATCCACCTATTTGTAACAAATTAAAATCTACTTGGATCATCCATAAGTTATCAATTAATTAATTCGATTAATCGGTAACCTAAATTTTATTAATTAAATTAATTAATTTAAAAAAATTTTTAACTATTAATAATCTAAATTAAAAAGAATCATATGAACCGAACCAAAATTATTTAAGTTATATGAATTAATTAAATTTTGATTATTTTACGTTAATAAATTTTAATTACATTTTAAAATCTTAAACATTTTAAATTTTTTATTAATTCAAATAAGTATAATTATTTAATAAATATTTAATTTTTAAATATAAATAAAAGTACATATGAAAAATTTCAACGATATAAAACTCAAAGCATTTAATAAAGACTAAAAATATTATATTTTATATATAATTTTTGAATAAATTAATTATTTTAACTAAATTAACCGATAATAAAAAATTTAAAATTTCCTTCCAATAATCAAATAATTTTTTTAATTAATTAATTAATTAAATCAAATTTAATTTTAATCAATTAATTTAATTCATCGCACAACATGTTCTATTTTACTAATTTATAACGTTTCTTCCACCTACATAAATAACCTACAACTCTACAAACGTTAATCACCGTTAAAGTTGGCAGTAGTGGGTTGCGTTTCAATATATCGATTCAAGGCTTGTGCTGTCATACAGCCGCATCTTTTCCATAAAAAATTATAGGGTATTAGGTGATGGATCATTTATCATTATTATTATTATTATTATTATTATTATATAGAAAAAGTGAAATTAAAATGGGAAAATATTTAAGAAAAAGATTAAAAACAAAAAGCTTTGAAGTCCGTACAAAACCCAAGGAGGTATCCTAGTCCTAAGATAATTCAAAGGCAAGTCACGCGAAATTCGAATTTATTCTACGCCTACATGCACAAAGCCCACATGACACCCTTTGAGTAGCTCTTGAGACCACCCGAAAGTCCATTTAGCAACTTGAAACTAAAGATAATAACAAGAAATATTATCCTATTTTGTGTCACCCATTTATTGTCAGATACCTTATGCATGTAGATCAATATAATTAAAAAATTTATTTTATTATTTTTATATTAATATTTATATTTTTATAATAAAAATTAAATAAAAATATTATTTTTATTATTAAAAATAATTTAAATTAAATTTATTTTAAAAAAATCTTGTTTAAAACTTATCCAACCACTTGGATAGGTGATGGTTCTTACTAAAAGCCAAATACAATAGCAACAACATTAATATTTTTTATTTTAAAATTTAAATTTAAATATTCACGATTTTTTATATTTTTTTACTGTCACTTTTTTCATAAAAAAAAATACATTAAAAAATAAAACATCGAACTCATTAACTTGAAGTTTGACAAAAGTACGTTAAAAACGAGACCAATTGGGATTTAGCCAATACCAAATTGCATCGAAGATTCTTAGAATATTCTGTTTGTAGGGTCCATATGGGCTAATCTCAGCCTCTTCCATTACTTTGTTGCGCGGTATTATCGTACCGGCTGGAGAGTAGATCTGAGAACTCTCTAGGTTTCGGTATAAATATATAAATATTTTAGAATTTATATAATATATTAATTAAAATTATAATATTATAAAATATAAATATATAATATAAATATATGAATTATATAATTAAAATATATAAATTTAAATTTTAAGTTTTAAAAAATTTCATATATTACATATACAAAGCAAAATTTGTATAGATTTCATTTTATCAAATGCATTTTCCCTCGCAAAAGCACATCACATTGCTTCAGAATTTAAAGAAGCAAATAGAAAATCATTAACCCCAAAATCAGTAGGACCTCAATGAAGCCCGAAAAATTTCTTTTTCACGTGAAAATTGTGGAACAATTCGACACCACTCATTATAAAATATCTAAGTCATGCTTAGAATCCATCACAAAAATTAAAAAAAAAAACATATATCACAAATTACTAATACATTAAATTTTATATAAATTATAATATAAAAATATAAAAATATATCACCTATAATTATTATAATATAATTAATCGATAAATATCTTCGGTCTCTCTCAATGCTCTTTCTATCTTCCAATAGCTACACTTTGCCATGTTACTTTTCTCTACTTCCACATTAAACATATGATTGATGGCACAAAAAGAGTCAAAGAAATATTAAGGAGAAAGGAAAGAGGATTTTCATTCACAATTAATTTAATAATGATATTAAATTATGTGCCGTAAGAATATAATATTAAATTTAATAAATATTAAATAATTTTTATAACGTGATTGAATAATCGTAAAATTATAATAAAAAATTGGATGAAATTCTTACGATTTGGACAAATTTACTTGAGCGAGAGCAAGTTACCAAGCTTGGAAGCCACCGTCCACGACGAGGTCATGGCCGGTAATCAACTCCGACGCATCACTTGCTAGAAACAGCACTGCGTCCGCCACATGTCCCGGTCTCAACGGAGCTCCTTTCAGAACCCTTCCCGCCTCGTAAATTTCCTCAACCTCCTCCTCACCCTTCTTATGTGCGTGGCATGTCATCGGCGTCGCCAGCCCGTTCGGCGAGACGCAGTTCACCCTTATACCATGCACCCCTAACTGCTTACTAGCCGATCGGACTAATCCCAACACCGCATGCTTCGACATGCAATAATCCGTCCGCCTCTTGGTTCCACGGCTAGCCGCGACGCTCGCCGTGCATACTATACTCCCCCTCACTTGTTTCTCCAGCATCGCACGCGCCGCATGCTTGACACACGCAACCATGCCACGGAGGTTGACCGCCATCAACCGGTCAAATTGTTGGAAATCGAGATCAAGAATGGTCTGATCCGACTTACTTAAAATCCCAGCATTGCTAAACATGATATCAAGCTGGCCATAATTCTGGATGCTTGATTGAACCAATGCTTTAACTTGATCTTCATTGGTAACGTCACAGTGCTTGTAAGTACAATTCTGCGAACCAATTGATGAAGCTACTCGTTGGCCTAATTGATCTTGGATATCGGTGATGATGATCATACGGGCACCGTGATCAGCGAAAAGACGGGCCGTGGCTTCACCGATGCCGCTTGCTCCGCCAGTGACTATGGCTACTTTCCCGGCTAATTTCTTTTTGATCAATTCTGTCATCTTATATTACACAATGAAATGCACTAGTAATTAAAAGTCTATTCTATCCAAATAGTTATTAGACTGACGGTATATGCTAAGACAAGCATGGGTCGCAATCACTTCTTCTACAACACCCTAAAGCTTTGCCTCGATGAAGAGGTAAGGTTCAAAATTTGAAAACTATCTTTCTTAATTTATATTTATAATATATATAAAATTACAAACGTGAAAAATTTTTTACATCGACGAAATTAATTATAGATATTTACTCTATTTCTAAAATAATACATAATTTTTTATTATTAATAAGATTTATTTAATTTATAATTAAAAATTTTAATTTTATTAAAAGTATTTTATTCAATATATTTGTTTGATGATAAATAACGAAAGCGAAAGTTTATATTAAATTATTCTATTTTTAGAGTTTAAATCCATTAATCTTAAAATTTAAATGATTTATGTGATAAAAAAGAGTTAAAATTTTTATCGACTTTTTTATTTTCATATATTTTATTTTTATATTAAAATTAAAAATAACAAATTTATTAATTTAAACATTGAACAAATTTTACGTGTTAATACATTTATTAATTTTAATTATCTATAAAATATATAATCATTTATTTTTAAAATAATTAGAACAACAAGTATTTCCCTATGACATAAGTGACAACAAATAGTAGTTTTTTTATATGTTTCCAGAAAATTATTGAAAAAAGAAGTTTTTTCATTTTCTTAGCACAAAAAAGGCAAAAAAAAAAAAGGTTTTATGGAAGTTTTTAAATATTCAGTTTTAACAAAATTAACTAACCAAAATTGAATTTGGTTTGTAGGTTAACCGAAAAAAATTGGTCCAAGATGATTTTCAAAAACTTCAATTATTGGTTAATTTGATTAGAATAACCAAATTATCTAATATATATATATATATATATATATATATATAATATGATATATTTTTAGTTTTTATTAGATGTTTAAAATTTTATATTTTTGAATTTTTTTATTTATTATACATGTACTTTTTACAAATATTTGATATTTAAATATTTTTTAAATGATTATATTTATTTAACTTATAAAGAATTTGAAATTTAAGATTTTAAAATTTAATTTTAACTTATTGATTAGGACAATTAAAATTTGATTAATTTGGTTAATCGAATAAATTAACCAAAATAGTTTCTGTTAAGTTAATATGGTTCTTTTCTAATTCAATTTAGTTAATGGTTAAGAGAAATAAAATCAATTTATTCAGTTAATGAAATTTCGATTTATTAGTTAACTGAATCGACCGATTGAACACCTCTAGTATGAGTGTATGTATCATTTTTATTTTGGTATTGATACTTACCATACCGATGTATTTTGACATGTTATTTCAAGATTATTATTGTTACTACAAGATTATAATATGAATACACAAATTAATGAATATATTCTTTCATCGTTAATTTGCTTATAATTACAAAATTACCTTATTAATTTCATCTCAAAATTAAATTTCTATTCCCAAATTACCCCTCAATTGATCATCAATTGAGAGAGAACTTTTATCCTTTCATACTAGGAAAAATTTAACAGAAAAAATTGTAATTATTACATTATTTTTGTTGAATTTCATGAAAATAATTAATTTGGTCAAAGTTGTTTTTAAAAAAATTTAAGTGATTAAATTTGTCTATAAACACACGTTAATTGAATTCTTTAATATGATATTACTTATACTACCACTTTTATCTCACCACATTTATTCCCATAGTGTGATAATAATCTATTGATTTAAATACAATCATATTTATTAATCTCTTGAGTTACTCTTAATTGAATAAATTCATCTTTGAATTCATCCAATAACAATAAATTATGTTAACGACTATAAATGTTTGGGACAAAATTGGTGCGGAAAGTGGCATGACATTATTTACCTTAGCATTCTTATTTGTATTGCTATTTCCGTTCTTACTTGATTTATCTAAGGGTGAGAGTTCTTTCGTCGTCTTGAGCAGTCGGCATGTTGTGGAGTTCAACCAAGTTCCAGTCAATCATCGCTGCACATATATGAAAATCTAGTGGTAAGGTATGAGAATGTATTGTTAAACCAAAGGTCAAAGAAAATTGAAAGCTCCTTATGATATATTTTTAGCATAAATTGATTCATGCGTTAAAAAAAATTAGATAATTGAATTTTTTATATTTTTAAAATTAAAGTAAAAGCTAAAATTAGTAATTAAATAAAGTTTGACAAAAAAAAATTGACACAACATTCAATTTCTTTTAAAATGATAATGTACATGATTAATACTAGACCTGTTTATGAGCCAGGTCGGGTTAGGCCTGAGTATGATATTAACATTAAATATACTTGCTCAAGCCCAACCCAGCCAGAAATATAAGTCTCGAATTTTTTTTAAGCTCGTCTATATTTATAAATAGATAGTCTAAGTTCATTTAGACCTGCCCATATTATATTTTTTTTAAATTTATTTTTTAAAAAAAATATTTTTTAAAATATATATTTTTAAAATTTAATCTTTATTAATCTAATTATTTTTTTTATTAAGTTTATAAATATAAATAATTTAACTTAGTTTTTAAAGTTTACACTATAATATTATATATATTATTTATATGATAAAAATTATATAATACATAAAATATAAAATAAATAAATATAATATAATAGTAAAATGGGCCAAGCTTGGGCTTTGAAAGTTGAACCCGAGGCTCGGTCTATTTTTTAATCGAACCTAATTTTTTTTAAGCTTATTTTTCGGGCCTAATATATTTGTCCAAATCCTCTTAAATATCGAGTGAACCTTCGAGTTAAAACGAATAATCTGACCCTTAAATAAATCTAATTAATGCTAATAAATTATTTTAATATAATTAAATATTATATATTATTATTTTAATAAAAGTCAAATGACAAGTCAATTTTATTATGACAAATATTATCCACTTTATTTTTTCTTCAATTTTGAAAAATACAATTACTTTTAACCCTTTTTAGTAATTTTCAATAAATAGGGTACTTTGATAGTTAAACCAATATGTAATTCTGCATGTTCCTCATCAGAGGTGACAAGACAACCACTCCACGTGTTGTCCTCCACTTTATGCAACGGAAAGCCCATTTCAGCCACTTCCGGATTCCTTCTTCTTTCAAGTCGAATTTGTGTGTACCTGAACAATGTCAACTGTCTCATACGAGGGCTAAAATATCCTCACAATTTATTGAATTTCCTTCAAAAAACTAGTCCCCAGCCAACACCATTTCAAAGTACTGAGAATTCAATCACATTGATTTCTCTTTTCATTTCCTACTTTTGGCCTTACCTTTGTATCATCGTATGAATTTCCAGTAAACCCCAAATGTTCAACCATTGTTGATTGCCTATGTCATTGTCAGCGATTAACTATATTTTCTTTAATAAAACGAGTGGTCATAGAATTAAATTTGACTTACACTCTTTGGACTTTTGTACATTGTGTTTATTTTATGTAATCGTTGATTTTCTTTTTTCTTTAGGTTGATGGAACTCAATAGCATTGTGCCTTTCATAGTTTAGGTTCAAGCTAATCCATTAAATTAAATTTAATTACTTAGTTAATTAATCAATTATTAATTAATTAAATTGCGTTGGACTTAATCAAACTTCATGTTAAATGCTTTAATCCAATTTTATGGGGTGTTTTTTTTTTTACACACAATCACAATAGTGTCGTTAAGATCACTTTGAATAGAGGATTAAGTCCACATAAAATCAGAAACTATTTTTTATATAATTAAAATTATTAGGGTTTAATCCTTCGTCACTGGAAATTCAATATTTTTTTAACATATTATATGAAATCTAAAATTATTATAACTATATTATATATTTATAGACCAATAATAGCATGTATTTTCATGCACAACAAATGCAGTCTAGTATGTAAATCTACATTTTTTTTAATCAATGAATTTACATTTTATTAGATTTTCTTTCCTTTTTTTTTTTAAAAGAAATGGACTTTTATGCTGCGAATTAAAACCACTCTAGTTAATAACTTTTTTTTTATTATTATCAATACTCTATAATTCAAAGGAGAGAACTAATTACATTAGTTTAAAATTATAATTTATATTAGTTTAATCCGATGGTTTTACTTTATATTTTATGCATGTAGGTTATGCATGTTGAGTTTTGAGTAAATTAAAAATGTTTAACTATTTGTTCGATAAAAAAAACTTTTAACTGTTAAATAAATATTGAAAAAACCAATATTCAATATTAATATGATTGAGATGTTAAATCGATTCGAAACTTTAAGTGCATGATGAGTAAAATTATATTACTGAATCTAATGATCAATTTATTAAATATAAATCTTATAAAAAATTATGTAAGCATATAAAATCATTTTAATTCTACAGTAATGGAAATTCATCCTCCTTTTTAATTTAACTAAAATTAAATCTCCAATAGCTATGTAACTTTCATATTATTTAGTTCAATAACAAGTAAATGTTTTTTTTTTTTGAAAAAAAATGAATTCAAATTTTCTTTTTCTCCGACTAAAATTGTGAGTTTCTTCCCCAGAATTATTAACAAGGAAGCAAAATTTTGATTTACTTATTGAATTTAAACTTTTATTTATTTGCTAAGCTGAAAATAAAAAAAATTAAAAGATTCATTTGGCTCCTTTTATTTTAACTTGATTTTTAATTTGATATTTAAAAAATTATTAATTTTGTACTCATATTTTTTTTCGTCATATATATTGATCTTTTAAACTACATCATTGGATAAAAATGACGTAATAGTCAATAAACATTGAGAATTTAAGACGTTACAAAATGTCATTTTAAGCAAAATTTCAAAAAAAAAATAAAATTTTTTGAAAATTTTTTCTTTATGCTAAGTGGCATTTTTTTTCTTTGTGTTAAGTTTTCATTTGTTGGTAATTACCACGTTAGCCTTTTGATTAACTATGTTAATATAAAAAATCAATATGAACAACAGAATAAAAGTTTAAATATCAAGTTGATATTTTACTTTAAGATACCAAGTTGAAAAGTGAGTTAATGCATAAAAACTAAATGAATTAACTCAAAATAAAATTAAAACTGCATAATATGAAAAAGATGAATCCGAATGTTAAGACTGGTTATTATAATTTTAAATAAAATATAATTATATAATAAAAATATAAAATAAAAATAATATAAATATAATATAAATAAACAAAATATTTAAATTTATAAGACGTTAACAAGTTTTTGTCATAGAATCATCCAAAATTTTGAATGCTCAAAAGGAGTAATCTCTAGGTTTCAAACATAAGTCATAATTTTGCAGCATTGACAAGTGTGTGTGTCAAAAACACCATGGACTGTCTTCAGAAACGTTTTGTTTTTGTCCCCCTTGGGTTGAGACGGGAAATTTCTAGGGGAAGCTCCTTAGGGTGAGCTTCCCCCAAGTCAAGTACACTTAAGGTTTTTTTTAAAAAAAATTTATAAATTATTTTTTATTAAAATATTTTAAAAATTAATATTATTAATTATTAAAATATAATTTTATTATTTCA
>JBBYHM010373428.1:5408-17526 GCA_038381775.1 Adansonia rubrostipa
ATATATATATATATATATATACACACATATTAAGCATTTCATTAAGACAGAGAGAGAAAGATTGAATGGTCGAGGGTCTAAAAAGAGACCTTGATTTTGAATAGTATTTACAATTTCAGATACGTTAAGATATAGATATTATATAAAAATAATTAAAATATAAATAAATTAAAACGAACATGTATGATATGAATATACATTAATATATAAAAATTTATATAATATAAATTATTAACATATTAAAATTTTTATAAATATATAACAAATCAAGTATTATTATAATAAAAGATAATGCGAAGATAACGTGAATTATCAAATTTAGTTTTGAATCGTTGTTGTTGCAAAAAAAAAAAAAAATACTCTTGAAAATGTAAGAATGGTTGGTTTAATTTTTAAAACTATATTTTTGAAAAGTTTTGAAATAACATTCATTTCTAATATTATTAAATTAAAGACGACATTCATCCTTAATATTATTAAATTTAACCTTATCTCTGAAAATCTTTTATTTTTAATGTCTCTTAATTTCAAAGAGTTAGGCCCCAATTTTGAATATAAAATATGAAACTCGATAAATCTTCAATGCTTAATCTAACAATGCTTCCAATATAATTGCACAGCCATAAGTTTTGATGTAGACATGAGATAGAAAAATATGTATTTTAATATTTTGAAAAAAAATATATCAAAACTAAACTTACTCATGGTCGAGCCATGGCTTAAAATTTTTTTTAATCCCAAGCTCAAGCTTACATTTGAAATGCTCAAACTCATATGTTTAAGCTCGAATTACTATTTATCATATTAACAAATATTTTTTAATTTATAATTATATATTTCATAATTAAATTTAAATAAAAATATATTATTTTAATTTAAAATTACTGTTTCAGGTCGAGCTTGCCCAGAATAAAAATATTAGAATCTGAGCTTAGACCCAATCGGGTTAGACAGATAGCCTAGCCCTTGAGTAGGTCTAATCAAAACCAACTGGAATTAAATATTAAAAACACCTCTAAATTAATTTTATTTTTAAGAAAAAATTTTATAATTTTATTTAACTTAATTAAATTATTATTATTTAATTTATACCTAAATAAATTTTTATTTTAAATAAAAAAATCAATATATATTAAAAAGTTTTTAAATATAAATTAAAGATGAAAAAATTATTTGAACATCGTTATTATAATAATAATACAGAAAGAAACTTAGGTAAAATGGGTTTTTTTATTATTTGAACCAATAAACATTAACTGAGTAATCTTAGGTCTAGTCATGGGTTGCAGCCTTTTTTATGATTATGGCCCAATGAACTCTAATGAGGAAAATAAGAAATGGGGGCCTTCCTTTGATAGCCCAATGGAAGCATAAGGGCTTTTGAAAAGGGATTCCCGCAAAGCCCCACCAGTTCTTTAATCTTTATTGATCTTGTCCATAAAGTGAAGACTCTCAACCCACTTCATCAGCTTTTTAGTGGAGCTACGAAGCACACTGCACTTAAAATAGTCTAAACTTGTCCACTGAGTGCTAGTTCACTTCAACATATTATCGAAGGTTGCAGATTCCAAAAGGTTTAAACATTTAATGTCATCTTCAGATAAATTAATTTGATGTGGGTTAGGGTTTTATCAGGTAGCAAAGGTTGTTCAAATATAGTATAGAAAACAGCCTTGCACCACGAAACGATAAGTGCTTGTTCCCCGTCATAGTCGTCTTTCTTGACATATTCTCGACGGGATGTCCACTTCGTCGTTGATTAGGCTTTATTTTATTCAAACTAAGTTCATTATTGATGGTATTAATTAATTCTTTAAAACTGTGGAAATTAAGGTAGGAACCTTTGTGAATTCATCAGTGCTGGATTGGTTTCACTTTCATTGCTGTATATGCTGGTTACTTAGTGGTAGAAGAAGAATCTATGGTCATGAATCGTGTCGATCAAAAGCAGCCAGTAAGTTCTCCTGTGTCACGTTTAATATTAGGTAAAGCCAAAGCTTTATTATCTACAACTACGTGGAAGAAATTGTGTCAAAAAAAAGGCACCAATTCTTTGCGACTTTTCTGTCAAATCATGCATGCGCCATGCAATAGTTCAATATAATACATTAATATCATCAAATCTATGGACATTTTATTTAATAATATGTCGTGGAAAGATAGCCTATACTTGCCTTTGCAAAAAGATATTTGTCATCGTCTGCAACGATTGAGCAAAGACCAACTAGGACACTAGCATGTCCTGGAGTTCATTTTTTATATATATATTTCAGGGAAATTATTAGAGGCACCAAAGTCATAACTCACAACCTAAACTCCACTTTCGTCCGTATTTTTCCATTTTCCCTCCTTCAAATAAGTTTGAATGTTTGATACATTTTATAAGATTCAAAGAGTCAAACCATAGCTGAATTTTAATATCTACAGTGGTTATAGGTCTGAAATCAGGTTCAGTCATTAGTTTGATGGGGTTCATTGTTTAAAGAGAAACGACTTTAATCATTTTCAACTGCATATAGTTTCAATTATAAAAAGGTATGAAGTAAATACAAATCCTACCATCACATTTCTTAATATTTTACTGCCTTCCTCTTTTAGAATTTTTATTGACTTAAGCAGGGGATAATTTTTAACTTCCTTTATAACTGTTCTTGCTTCCATGACAATTTCCTATCATCCTGTTTCAATCCTCTTCGGAGAATCATCATTCACAACCCTAAAATCCATTGACAAAAGAAGGAAAAAAAGAAAAGAAAAGAAAAGATCATGAAACAAAATGCTAAGAGAAAAACTAGAAACCAATTCGAAAATGGGTGCATAATATTGTGTATGTACTCCCCAGGATAGTATGAAAGAATAAATCTTCCCAAAATCCTTTTTCAAATGGTTAAAGATCAAATAACATCACGAATATATCTATTATCATACTCAGAATTATATGCAGATGATGTACGCATAAACCCAATCTCCATAGTCGTTTGCTAACGTTAATTCAAGCATCTAATAATAAAGTCGATAATTTCATGACCAAGACTTCCATTTTTTTTTTATTTTAACCTAGTTCCTTTAGGAAGTTAACCAATTATTAACAGGTTGAGGAATTAACTACTTAATTAAGGGGAGGATATGTCCTAACCCCACTTTGTTTTGAAAAAAGAGATCAACAAAGCAAACTAGAAATATATATATATATATATATATATATATATATATATATCACACTGCCCTTTCTATCTTCTCTTTATTCCCCACCACTGTCGTTTTCAGCTGTATTTGGTGCGTTGTCCTTGTCGTTAGGGATAATTGAAAGCACTAATCTTCCACAAAATCTTATTTTAATGCCAACCTAATTAATCCTTTGTGGCAAGGCCCCTAGACCAAGAAACTCCCCAAAATGGCCAGACATTTTTCCATGTTCCCATTTCTGGCCCAATTATAGTACCTTCATACTTGATGTCAAAATGATCGACAAGTGAAATTCTATAGCTCTCAACCTAGGTAGCAAAAAACTTTTCAACTCCAAAAGAGAGATAAGAGGTTATCAAATAAATTCATTTTTGATAAATTGGTTGTGAAAAATTTTTAATTTTACAAGTGGATTAAGAAATTATTAAACTCTCAATTTCTTTTTAAATTAATTATTAATTTTTCTAGTATACCTTAAAACGTACGTGTTACTTTGTTAACACTACTTATAAAATCTAAAAGTACTACTTGTCGTGGATTTAAGTTTCTAGTCGAATATTGAGTTAGTTTTGAAGATCATCAATGAATTATTGAAGAAAAGTGAGGGTATTTTGATAATTTCCATAAGGTGCTACACTCGATACTGTTGGTTTAATTAACTATATAATCCACTAACTTGTTAGACTAAGTGCCCTAACAAAAAGAAAAGTGGTTTCCTTTACCTTTTTTAGCTTTGAATATTTTAAACTTAAAAAAAATACAATAAGATTGCATTTTTCACAATAAAATACAACCGATTTGTTGGTTCATCTCTAAGGCCGCTCTTAGTAAATATAATGTTGATACTAATAGAGATATACCCCCTCATTTGCAATTGCTTCGTATATATTCTCTCTTGAATCAGAAAAATCGCTTTGAGAGGTAGCAAAAAAGGAAAAAAATTGCTTAAAATGCATAATCTCAAGAAGATCATTCTACTTTTCCTCCTGGTTTCAGCTTTTCTTTTATCAACTTCTCTGGCAGGTGGGTTCTTCTATGTCTTTTGTTGCAGCTTTAGTCTGGTGCACGCTTTGTCCATGAAATGTTGGAAACTTTAAGAAAAGAGGAACGAATTACAAGCAAAATATTTATATATATATATATATATATATATAAAATACATATTAAAAGCAGCAGCTTGGTAAGATAATTCAACGATCCCATCGGCTTAAAACTAATAGAAGACTAGGTTCAATCTTAGATATTAGTGTAACATGCTTTGTGAAATAGAATAAAGAGTTTCTACATTCATATATATCTTTTGCTCTCAAGTCTTGTTCTGTTGGGAAGGGTTGTTTAAGATGCAAATAAATATTTTGCATGTTCAATGACATGTTTCGTGTTGGGATAGATTCTTTTTCTTTATACAAGCTTTCAACACCTACATGATGAAATTGACCTTTTACAGGTCGCCAATCCAAGTTCGTGGACTTGTTGGCTGAGGAAGTGGATGCAGATTTTGAGGTTCGTGCGCATTTCTATTGATCTGTGCTTAAAGATTTAGTATGTATTAAACTCTCATTCGACTAGTATAGAGTCATCGTCTCTTGATTTGGGTTCATTCTATGGTGGTTTTCACCAACTTTAGAGAGTAAAAAAAAAGACGAAGTTGGCCGTGGAAAAACTTGCTTCTGATTGAAGATATTGGTGGCCAAAAAATCATTTAGGCATGCAAACTAGTTGATTATGGGTTGACAAACGAGGTCTGGCTATCATTATTGTTGCTAGATCTTTGTAATTGTTTTCTCTTTTACTTTTTATTAGAAAGCTTAACCACTTTCTTGGAAAAATAGCTTAAGACTTAATTCAGTTGACTTATATAGTAATTTTTAAAAAAATGACATCCAGTAAATTTGAGTTTGAATTTTATTATCAGCAACCTCTTCTCTTATTTTCGAGTTTTATCCTTCTTTACCAAACAAATGGCATATATATATACATATATGAATAAAGAGCAAATATTAGCAGCCTCTATTTTTTTTTTTACTCCAAGGGCTTTCTTGTCTTTTCGTTTTCCTAATTTAAGTTACTATAGTTACTTATTTCTTGATTCATTTTATGATGATTTTTATGCAATAGGAGGGTGGCGAAGCAAGTGCTGTTCATGAAAGACTGCTTAGGGTAAACGCCAAAGACTATGGAAAATATGATCCATCACCAGCTCTTGGCAAGCCTCCTTTCAAGCTCATACCTAATTAATCTAGGCTGTGCATGTTATATAGGTAAAAAGCTAGCCTCTCCTTAATCACAGTGATTAAATAAAGGAAGCAATATTATTATATGTAATAATTAGCTATAACCTAGGATATATATTATATGTCATATATTATAAGACTAAGTTTTAAAGCCTAGCCTTTCATTTGAAAGCACGGTGAGGGACACCTATGGCATCGGGTGCCTAATGTTTCATGTGTTGTATAGATATCTTATTATAAGTACAAATCTGTGATGGTCGTGTAATGTTTACAGTGATATTTATGTAAACTGTGAGTCGATGTTTGAACTTTCTTCTTTTATTTCCTTCGCATGATTATTCATGTAGCCAAAACTCTTGATTGGATAAGAAAAGTATAACAAGATAAATGCAATGGTTTGATCAGTGTCAAAGAGAAAAGCCAAAGTTAAAGTTTGAAATATAGAGACACTTTGAAGAAAAAGTGAGGTTGAAGATTGTAAATAGGATTATCGTCTGATCAAGAGATGATAATTGATAACAGCCATGACTAAAAGCACTTTTCCTCTAATTTTTCCCCAGTGTAAAAAGCCAGAATAAAAGCAAAACTTAGTATCTTAAATAGCGGCCCTTAGGCATTCTAGATTGGGCCAAGTTGTGGCCAACCATGTTTTAACATGTTTGACAGGCTCACAAGAATGCATTGGGTCGAACGCGTACTTTTAAGGTTTTCTATTGACGAATTTATAAATAAATGATAATTATGATGTATATTCTTTTAAAGATTTATACTTATCGAGGTTTAATCTCTAATCTTTAAATATTAAAATTGAGAATTTAATATTTTATCAATAAATTATATTACCATTTGCTATAATATTTCTTTAAAAGAACAAAAACAAGTTAGTTTAATTGATAAATTTATTCAATTTTTAAAAGAGGAATAATTTTGATTTTGAGTTTTTATTTACGATTTTTGCTGAAAATAATTTTAAAATATATAAAAAAAAACTCTTATAGACCATATCTTGTGTCATTTTGCAGATGTCAAAGGATTTAATTAAAAATCTAACATTTTACCAACAAACCAATTGTTAGCTAGTTAATTATTACCATCGGATAGTATAAAATTTCATTTTCTTTAGTAATTTGACTTATTAGTTGACATTGTAGATTTATTTTTGACTAAATTATTAAAAAAAAAAACCCTCGAATTACTTTATTTTCTTAAATAAGCCTCTATATATATTTTTTAAATCCAAATAAATCTTATCAAATAAAAAATTAATTCATGTTAAAAGTTTGCTTAGAAATAAATTAAAAATTAAAAACTAATTTGGGTACAAATAAAAGTTAAAATTTTATTTAAATACAAATTAAAATTTAAAAATTTATTTAATATAATAACAAGAATATGAATTTATCTTAATAAAATGAGAAACTTCAAACCTTTTTTTTATTATTATTTTAACATTTATTTTCACATTAAAAACCTTATGAGGTATTTTATAGGAAATCATTATGTGGGAGAATTTAAAGAACTCATCTTAGTGAGAAAGTACATGTTCAACAAAATAACAAAGTGGCACATGTTTAATGAGACAGATTCCAAATATCCATATTTGTACAATTGCTTGTGGCCTTTGGGCTAAAAAAAAAAAAAAACGATAATAATAAAAATTAAAGAAGCTTCTCCCATGGTTAATTTGGCTTAGAAATTCAAAACTGAGTTATGTCTTAGTTCATCAACATCTTCCCTCCTCCTTTATAAACATATGAATTTGATTTTACCAATCTTATTTGATTTTGATGTTTTAATTTTTGTTAATAAAAAATAAAAAAAATGATGATTAGGCATCTATAAAACACACAAGCAACCATTTTTTATTAATAATTTCCTTAGAATTATTTTAATAAAAATGGTCACTTTTGTCCTCAAACTTGATGGCATTATTTTGGCCAAATGTGAGGATATGTTTGGTAACCAAAAAAAAAAAATGTCATAAATTACTACTAATTGTCAACATTCTTTTTGACTCCTTACGAATGTAATAAGTTAAACCACAACATCAAATCATTAATCTACCAAATAAAATATATGTTTTTTCCAACTACAAAACTTTGTTCTGGTTGACATTTGTGCTTGAGCTTTCTACGTTCAAAATATATTTCACCTAATGCTAATTTAGTAATCATTTAAGTGTCATTATACTTCAAACCTAACCATCCTTTGTATTTGTACATATTATAATTATATTTAATTATTATGTATTTAATATAAATTTTAATATATTCATGATTTGTGTAATATATTTTTATTTTATGGTTTTTATATTATTTTTAATATTATATTATATTTTAATTTATTGATAAAATATTAAAATTTTTAATTTTTATTATATTAAAAAATAATAAATGTAATTTTTTTTAATGAAAAGACTGCTTTTATATCCTTTTAAATGCACGAGGATGCGTATTACGCACGCCGCGTACCTTATAAGAAACCACTTGTGTCCGTTGGTTGGCGCTATTTTCCAGGAAAAAAAAAAACTCAAAAAACCTCGACAAAAATTAAAATAAAAATATAAGTATATATTCTTTTAAAGTCCTAAGGGACAAGTTAATAAGCAAGCAATGGCCGCTTTAAAAAAGTATCACTCAGTTCAGCACAAAATTCCGTCCGAATAAATTAACGGCAGATAAAAGGAGTTCGAGGAAACAGATTCTAACGACGTTACTAAAACCGTCTAAAACACCCTCACTACTTTTCTGGGAAAAAGGAAGAAGAAGAAGAAGAAGAAGTAGCCTCTTCGTCTCCGCTTCGCCTTTTTTCCTTTCTCCGAAGCCACCGAGATTTTTATTTCAAATACGCCGTCTTCTTTCGGAGCTCAGGCAGGAACGGTTCGATTGCGTCAGGTTACTTGTTTCGAGTTCTTTGGTAGTCATTCCATCTAAAGTACCGGAAAATCAAGTATAATTATGCTAATTTATTACTAAATTTTGATTTTCCTTTTGCTTTTTGTTCCCGGAATATACATGTATAATATTTTGATTTTGCTTTGATTTTGTTTTTTCCCCTGGTTATTTTGGGGAAAAGTAGTGAAGACTTTCGAAGAGGATCCTTTCCCGTTATTTTGATCATGAATTGCTGTTATTTACTTATTTAGCGGTTTTTTTGGACCTGATTTTGACCTTCATAGTGATTTTTATTTTGTTCGTTTTACTATATTTAGGGTTTTTTATTTTTTTACGATTAATTGTCTTTATTATTACTATTTTGTTTTTGGACTCACTCTTATTCAGTCCGTAAAGACTAGCAAATTGATCAGTGCTTGGTCTATATTCTCATTTTCCTTTTTATATTTCGGCAAATTCTTTTATATTACACTGTCTTTGCTTTCTCTTGAGTTTTGAGTGAGTTAGTGTGATACCGAGTCCAAAAGCGTTCTTCTGAGCCTGTAAACACTGTAAGCTCAGTTTACTGCCAATCATGGTAAGTTCTTTCTATTTTTAGAAGTATTTTTTTTTTTTTTGGTTAATTTCGGCTTCTCAAATTTCTGTTGTTTTGACGTCTAATTTAAATTTAATTTAGTAAGAATTAGAGTTAGGTTTTAAAGTCAAGTGCAATGAGTTTACCAATATATTATTTTCTAGCGTCTAAATTATCAATAAGCTTATTGATGTTTTTTTTTTTTTCTTATTTTATGTCAGGTAAACAAAGGATTATAACCCCGGCAGTTTTCCTACTAGAGCAGTGCTTATGATGATATTGTTCGTGTTCATCTGTCCAGTAATGTGAATGATGGTTGTTTAAATACTGTTAGAGAATTGGTTGTGGTTTGGTGGATCATGGGTGCTGCTTGTTGTGTTGCTGCTAGAGACAAAACTATAGTAAATGGATCAGGTAGTGAGGTTTTACATAGGAATATAAGGTATTCACCAACATGGAGTTTTCGTTGGGATAATCGAGGGCGTGTAGCAGGTGAAGATGCTTCTATAAGTTGGTTTTCAGATGCGATTAGTCGGAATGATGGATCAGAGATCAAATATGAATCTGCATGTGCATCAGAGGATGGAAGTCTGTCTGAGAGTTTTCAGTCTCGTACATGGCAAAAGTCCCCAACTTCTGAAGGAACTGCTGGACAACTGAGAACTCCCGCTTCAGGTAAACTCCTGGGGTGCTTGTCTTAGTGTGAAGCATACTGTACTCGGAAATGTTGAAGACACTTTTGAACTTTAAGCTTATTTTCTGGTTATTACTTTACCATATGGGAACAAAGCTGAACTATATAATAACTTGCAGTGGATCAAAATTACATGGAATATAGACATGGAAAAGTGCTTCTGACGAAAGATTAAAAGACTGATGGCCTCAATCCCTTGCATGTAGTGGAAGGGAGCAATAATGTATAAACTCAGTTAAAATGGGAAAAACTTCGGAGTATCTCTTTTCTAGATGCAGACCATTATTTCTTGTAATTTTCTTAGGTTACATCACTTGGTAATTTCCCGAAAATCTTGTTTGATAAGGAGTTGCATGCATAACGGTATTACCCTGTTCTGTTTGGTTGGGTAATCATGGTTCAATCTACTTTATAGAGCGATTTCTTCTGGCATTTTCTCGGTCTCCTTTGATCAATCTTTTACTTCTTGAATGGTCCCACTCTGCCTTGCTTATGTTACATAAACAGTGAGAGTAATGCTTTAATGCTTTATCCTATTTCAGTTGTGTTTGTCATGCGGAGTTTTGTAACAATTTACAGAATATGTATGGGGTCTAGATGTTTTTTTTTTCTTTTTTTTTCTGGGGGAGGGGGGTCTGGCTGGGCCCGAGATTTGCTTCACTTGTCTCTTTGTTTGTATTAATCTCTTGGTAAAAGAAATAGGTCATCTGTTAAATGTTGGCCATGTCATTCTATCATTTTGTTGGTTTTCCAACTTTTAAATGTGAGAAGGATCCTCTTAATAAGAATAAAAGGATGTTAGATTGATCCTTTTGCAGTTGCTCTATCTAACGTTCTTTTACATATATTATGCAGATCAATCTATTTCAAGAAATTTCACTATTGATGTGAACTTAGAGCAGGTAACGCTCTTTCCTGTCAGAGCACTTTAATGCCTACTTCCAACTCTGTGATAACTTCCCCTTAATATGACATCCTTTTAAGAAATCTGGATTGTGTTTCAGGTGAAGGAGTCAATAGAATCCCCAGCAGCCTCATATCCATCTCCTTCTAAGTTATCACTTTCTTTGCCATCAGCTTCCTCATTAGCTGCATCCCCTTTGTCGTCCCAGAGTCATGTGCATCTTACCACTTCAACAACAACAAGGTGGCCTCTCAGATCTCCTGGACATCATCTATTGCGTCAAGTATCCGACAACCGGATTCTGGGATTGAAGTCACCTAATAGATATTCTGTCGGCGAGGAAAGGCCGGTAATGCCTTCTTGGAGCAATGAATCGGCGGGGGGCTCTCGGGGTGGTTCTTCTGATGGTTGGTCTACGCATGCCTTTTCTGAACTCATGGCTACATCTCATAGGGAGAGGTGGTCTGTTAATAATGACACATGGGGTTCTCATCATGAGAAGATAAGCAAGCCCAGTGGCCAAATCTTAGCTTCCCCCTCTGTTGATCTGCAAACATGTGGTATTTGCTCGAAGCTATTATCGGAAAAATCTTTGTGGAGCAGTCAGAAGATTATCATAAGCAATGAGCTTTCTGTTGTTGCTGTTCTAAATTGTGGGCATGTTTACCATGCTGAATGTTTGGAAAATATGACCCCTGAAATTGACAAGTATGACCCTTCTTGCCCAATATGTACTTTGGGGGAGAAGACAACGCATAAATTATCTGAGAAAGCATTTAAAGCAGAAATGGGTTTTAATGCTAAAATCAGCAAACGATCAAGGAGCCGGGTTGTTGATAGTGATATCGATGGTGATCCTGTTGTACTTAATCATCTGAAAAAAAGTGGACATGAAGGGAAGGCCTCCAGTTCAAGCATGAGAAGTTCCTTGGGCAAGCCTTTCCTGCGGAAGCACTTTTCTTTTGGATCCAAGGAAAGTAGGTCCCCTTCAGAGAATCGCTATACCTGGAAAAAGGGTTTTTTCTGGGCCAAATCTAGCAAGATGTGAACGTCGTGTCTACTGTTAGGAGGTTAGTGTCTCTTTGACTGATATGCTAGTACTTTTTTTCAGTACAAGCTGAGCCATTTAGCTTAATGTCACAGTTGTGACCACAACCTGTCTTTGCTTTGCAAGGAACGAAAGTAAATCAATTTTGATACTTAAAAAAAAAAAATGAGCTATTTATAAAAATGTTCAAATCTTTGGTTTCTTGGGACTCGGTGTGATTTGTTGTTTCTTTTGTATACAGATTCTGGGTCTGTTCTCCTCTGCAGTCCTGTTGGATATAGGGATTTGGCATAAGGTGCAGGGTCATTCCCGAAGAATTCTAGACATCATTCTGAAGTTTCAACACGATTATCTTGCGGGACTCACATTTGTAAACGAGACAAATGGAAATTACAGGTGAGACAATAGCTGAACATGAAGAAAAAGTTCAAAGAATGAAAAGGAAAATATAGCATAACATTAGTGATCTTATTCGTATCTTGTACAGATTGATCTTTTTCATGCTTGGATTCATACACGAATTGATTCATATGAAATTCCGTATGACTAATTGATTCTGGATTCATACACTTATTGATTCATAT
>JBBYHM010373439.1:0-17525 GCA_038381775.1 Adansonia rubrostipa
TCCTTGCTGTGAGAAGACCCATAAATACCACACATCGCATGGGTAACAAGTTCCTTTCAAAATGGGATGGACCATATATTGTTCGAGAAGCCTATACCAATGGTGCATACAAGATTGTTGATTAAGATGGTGTTAATGTTGGACCGATCAAAGGCAAGTTTTTGAAGCAATAATATGCTTAAAACATGATGCTCCTAAGCACGAGCTTAAACTGCACGGTCAAAAAAAAGAGAAAATGCTCACTTGAAAATCCTTGATGGGACAACTTAGGCAAAAGTTAGAGCATAAAAAATATATATATATGAACTACGTTATGACTTAATCCTTTAAAGGTATGTAGGCAGCTTGGTATCATTGCCAAGTTCTGTCAACAACAACAACAACAAAATAAATAAATAAATGTAATGATTTAACTTAAATACTATTTTTGAAAGTTTCATGTCAAATCATTCTTCGTACAAGTTGAAGGTCCTAAGCATTAAAGCTCAAAAAAAAAAATTAAGGCTTCCATTTGAAATTCTCTAGGCCTTCTCTAGAGGCTCCTAATAAAGTTCTAAGCAGATATAAACTTTTTACTTCATTCTCGCTACGGGTGGTGGAAGTTTTGATAGAACTTATCTCCTCACGGATCTTGGATGTGTCAATTCTTTTGCTTTCTACTAGAGCTTTGGCTTCTTTAAGTGACGATTTAAGTTTTTGCTTTTTAAACTGCAAGGAAATCAAATCTTGTTCTACATTTGCCAAATCTGACTGTAAAGTGTTAATGTCTTTGATAGCTTTATGTTCAAGCAACATTGAATCTGCAAGACGAGCTTTAAGTGCTTGAAGTTTTTCAATTTAGTCTTGGGATAACATGCGAGATGAGATCGATGATTCAAGATCATTAAACTTTTAGACTTGTTTAAAGTAATCTTCCACCATGTTTCGCAGTAGAGACTAATCAACAGACTTAATTCCTTCTATTGCATCAAAAATCTTATGGACATTTTTAATAAGTGAAGAAACTTGATCAAAAGGAGCTCAAACGATTTTTGGTTGAATGCTTTCCCATAAAATGGTGGCAAGCTTTAATTCACCATCAGATATAACTTTATCAGCATTCAGTTGGAGACTTCTAAAGGTGCATATGGACTAGCTACAATATAAGAGTTTATGGGAGTCCTTACAATGTTAGAAGTGTTCTAGCTTGAGCAAGCATGTTTCAAAGTAGTGTTTAAATCGTTGTTTTCAATCTTAGCTACAAGTTTCTTTATCTCATCTTGGTTAGAAACTGAAGCCTCACTTTTGATAGGGGATTGATTACCAAGAAACGATTCTTTGGGCTTGATTCGGTTCCAATTTATGTCAGCACCATTGGCTGAATCTTTAATACTTATAATACGCTTTCTTTCAATAACTTTGTTTGGCATTTCTTGTACTTCATTGACTAATGAAACTGATTAAAGAACTGCTTTTGAAGTATTGACACATTCTTTGTTTAAATGGATGGTGGTCGAAGCTTTGGCTTTTAAGGAATTTTTTTTAGCAATGTCCTTTAAAGTCTTTCTTTTCTTTAATGAGGTCATATGAATGCTCAAAATCAAAATATTAACATAATTCTCAAGATATGGTTCATGAATCTTTGTCCACTATTCCACGTATCTCATAGTGGTTTGATTATTGAGGTTAGGGGAACGAGCATGAGAGACCAATCTAGATTTTGTATGAGAACGCGTGCATATATTCCATAATCTCCATAAATCTTCCACAGATCTAGAACGGATGTCTTCCTTGAGAATTCTTAGGAATATCTTGACAAAACCCAAATTGGCTGCCAAATGATGAGGACTGTAAGGTTATATAATAATGGTTTGATTGTATCGAGTAAGCAAATAGCTTAAACGAACACTGATGAGGTAGCCATGTTCAATATTACTGAGAGCTTCATCACTAGTAATTACTTCATCTCGATTTCTGGGGCATAAATTAGCATTCCACATTATGTCAATATGAATAAACTTTTAAGCCTGATGATTTTTAAAATATTTTGCTTTGCCTTCTCCCAAAAACTTAGTCATCAAAGGTCCGCTTGTATCATCTGGGTTTGGAAAATGAGTGCAAAAATAATGACTGAGCCATCCATAAACATAATGTATTGGAAATCATGCATCCGAAGAGCCAGCTGTAGTAGAATTTGTAACTTGATTAAGTCCCTGATAAATACTGGCTAACACTGGGATCGCGAGATTAATGGTTCTTCTAAAGGCAATCAAACTAGCCATTTTAAATGTTTCTGGTCGAATAAATGCAGGGTCTTTACTTGGCAAAACAAATGCATAAATCCAATAAGAAAAGAATGCAGCTAATAAGTGTCTGTTCTTGAATTGTCTTTAATTCCAAGTGTAGTGCATGCTTTATCTTCAGTTATTCCTTGATCTTGATGCTTCAAAAAAATTCCAGTAGGGTTACGCATGTCTTTTGGACGAGCAAATTTTCTTATCTTTCAAGCAGGACGCTTTGAATAACGTGATTTGGCATGGAACCAAAAGTTGATCCATTCTTTAATAAGAACTTTATCTTCTTTGTTTTTCTTCAAATGATAGAATACAACAAATAGATATTCACAACTTTTTGGATGGAATTTGCCATTGTTATCAAATTTGGTCAATTCAGTAGCACATGGAATAACTTCGTCATAGAAAATACCATTAATAGGTAAACCACCTAGCCTGTGCAGGTCCCATAACGAGATAGAAGCTTCTCCGTTAGCTAGATGGAGTGTATTGGTGGTTGGGTACTAGGCTTCACAAAATGCACGAATAACGTCCTTGTTGCAATCATAAGTGTATACGGATGCATAAACAACATCACATACATTAGCTGATATTAATGTTTTGTGGAAGTGATATAAAACATCTTCAGTCCATTCCCAATATTTAGGTAAGTGGCCAAATTCTCTAAAAATTTTGAAAGAAGATCCCTAATATGTTTCTTTGGCAATAATATGGCTTCCTAACTGTCACATTTGATCGAATTGGTGGTCTTGATATAAAGATTTGATTGTAAACATTAGGCCTTTGGTAAAGATTAAGAAGCTTGGGAGAGTTCTGTTAACCAATCTTTCAATGCAGGAGGAAAAATGAATGATGTCCAAGTTGATTTGTATCTACCAGATATAGGTTTATCAGTGAAGAGATGTAATCCTTTTTCAATATCTTCATTTTCCTTGGAAAGAATAACGAGATAATCTTGATTATCTTTGAAGTATACCATGGTGGTCTTACAAGGAAGAAATTATGTTCGTGAGATAAATATAATGTCGGATATAAAGCTTGGGATAGAATTAAAAATGTTACCTTGATATATAATTAAATCTCTAAATTGACCAAAAAAATTATTAAAATTAATAATAATTGTCAATACATGAGATAAACATGATGTCTATGGTGGCAAATAAAAAAAAAAAGCAAAGTGTCAAGATTCATGTATAAATGATGACAAATGAAGCATGATGCATAAAATTTCTATGCCTAGATTACAAGAAAAAAAAAAAGAAGAACAGAGACTAAGAGGTAGAAAGAATGTTTACCTCACTTTTGAAGAGATCTTAATTTGAAATTGATAAGAAAATTGGGTGGAGAAGTGTTGCTTTTATAGAGAAAATAATCTAGTGCCAATTGAACTAAGATTGACATTTTAAATAAATAAAAATGCTAAATCCTAGTTGAACTAGGAATTCTTAGTTGAACTAAAATTTGAGTTCATCTTGAAATGAACTTAGAATCTAAATCCTCCTCTGACTAAAATAAATTTTGATGAAGTATTATCTTTCTTTGGAAGACCAATTCCTAGTTGAATTATATAGAAGATTTATGGTGATCTATTTGGGCAAAGAGAAATCGAGACATGCAATCATTATGGAAGCACCATTTGAGATGGCTCTTGAGGCATGGCTATGACGTCATCAAGAAAATATATATATATATCAAGTCAAAATTAAAATTTTCACTTATCGTATATAAGGATCATGTGGGAATAAATTGAAACTTGCAAATATTTTCAAGACCAATACAAAGGTGCAAATAAATGTTAGTCTCAAATTAAATTTCAAGACTTGCTCACTTGTTACACTCAAAAGAAAAAAAAACTCGTTTACGTAACCAAGTCTTAAGGGGGCATTTGTAGAAGGAGAAAAATTTTGACCAATCACAAACTACCACATGTAAATTGATATTTCTTTTAATTAAGAAATTATCAATTAAATTTAGCATCAACATGTAAAATTGATGACATCATAAATAAATATTTATCTTTAATTAAATTAAAATTAATTTAAAGATAAATAAAAGAATTTTATCTCTAATTAAATTTAAATTAATTCAGAGATAAATAAAAAGAGTTCTATCTCTAATTAAATTAAATTAATTAAGAGATAATTTATCAAGATAAATTTATTAAAGAAGTTATATTTTTTAGGAACTCTTTTCTACTTAGTTCATTGGCACTATAAAAAGGGGTCTCCACCAAAGCCATTGAACATAATTCACAAGCTTGAAGAGAAGAAGTAGATTTTGAAGATTCAAATCCTCTCAAAGTCTCAAGAAATTTTCTCTGAAGAACGTGAAGAACGTGAAGAACGCAGCTCTCGTTCTTCAAGAAGCTGCTCTTTGATCTTGTTCTGGCAACAGAAAGGAGCTAAATTCCGTCAGTCAAGATCAAGTCTACAAGACTCCTGAAGCGGACCTCAACGATTCAAGATCAAGTCTGAAGACCCTTGGATCGAAGTTTTTGTTGAAGAAAAGAATCATAGGATTTCTTTATTTTAAAGAACATTCAGAGGTTACAACTCAAGTCTGATAAATCAATTTGATTTATTTGTCTCCAAATTTTCTTGGTCATTTTTCGACACGAAATTTGTGTGTGTACACTCGCTTATGCCAAAGTCTGTGTTGAAATTGATGTTCATTCTACTGTGCCTAAAACTATTAAGGTTGAATCGTGTAATGAAGATTCTATATCAATCATTGTGGATGTTCCTTGGCTTCCACTGAAGTGTTTGCAGTGTTATGTCTTTGGTCATTCTGATAGGAATTGTCCATGCAAGCCTCGCAAAGAAACTGCTAAGATGTGGGTTTCTAAGAAAATTGAACCAGAAAAAGAAGCTCTTTACCTTGAAGAGCCATGCAAGGCAAAACTTCAAGTTCAAAATAATGAGCATCCTCAGTATTCAATGCATGAGATTGGCTCATTATCAACTGGAATCATAGAATCGAGCAATCAATTTGTAATATTAGAGTCTGCCATAGGAGACGAGGAAGATAATGCAGCAAAACCACTTCTTAGCAAATCTAAAGAATCTAAGTGTCTTTCTCTGAGAAAGCCTAGAGTAGCTATAGCTGGGGTGGCAAATCTAATAAGAAATTTAAAGTCAAAGAAGAAACGGCCTGTTAACAAAGGTAAAAGAAATGTAAAGGCATGTCTTCTTGCTTTGGGTTAGTCCTCTGACTCACGTTGCTGATGAACATATTAGAATGGAATACTAGAGGATTGAACTGTCCTCTTAAGCAACTATAGGTTGCTAGTAGAACCAGAGACTTAAAAAATGATATTGCTTGCTTAATAGAAACTAGAGTAAAACTCCCTAAGGTGCAACCTATAGTTGACAAGCACTTTAGAGGTTGGAAGTTACTTTACAACTACTTTATGAAAGATAATGGTAGAATCTGCTTTTTATATAAAGAAGAGGTGGAAATTAGGTTGATGGAACTTACCAATTAGTTTGCAACCTATGCTGTTGAATTTAACTTGAAAAGATTTTTTCTGACAACCATTTATGGGGAGAATGAGGGTTTAGGTAGGAAGGAGCTTTGGGCTCATATTCAGATTATTAATGGTTAGATTCAGGCCAGTCCTTGGTTGCTTGCTGGGGAGGTCAATGTTATTGCTTAGCCTTTAGACAACTTAAGCTCCAATGATTCTCAAAGTGCCACTTCAGAAGTAAAAGACCTTCAGGCTTGCCTTGATTGCTTTGAAAGATCATGTGTTTTTTAGATACTGTTTACATGGTCAAACCATCAGCAGAACCATATTGCAAAGAACTTGGATAGGGTGCTCATAAATGATCAATGGCTTTTTTTTTCCTCAATCCCTAGTTGAATTCATTGCTCCAACAGTTTCTGTTCACTTTGCAGCTTTGATTAAAACTTCATTGAAGTCATTCCTCGCCTCCTAAGCCTTTCAGATTTTTTAATTTTTGAACTAGGCATGTAGAATTTATGAAAATTGTTGAACACTCACGGCATAAACCTATCTCGAGTAATCGGATGTCCACTCTATTAATAAAGCTGAAAAGGCTGAAGGTTCAACTTAGAAAATTGTAATGGTGATTTTTTTAATAGATAAGGAAATGTTGTAAACCAGTAAAACAGAATGTAATAAAGAGGTGATGGAGAGGAAGACTAGAGTAGTCCTTGGAAGATAAGTATGGTGGCAGGCGGTAATAATGAAAGTGGTAAGTGGCTTAGATGGTAAAGATTACAGTGGTTTTAGGAAAATTTATAGAGAATGCTTTACAATGATAAGTTTGCCAGAAGATGCCAAAAAAATTAAGAAAAAATTATCCCCTCCATGTAACTTTGGAATTACTATTTATAGCCTCTCCGAAGAAACTTACAAGAGTAGTGGGTTAAGCTGAAAGTTACAAGAGTTGTGGGTTGATATGGAAGTTACCAAAGTAGTGGGTTGAGGTAATTATGGGAAGTTATTCCTTGAGGGATGTTTCAGTAACGTAGAGTGGCCATTGGTTATATGACAACACGCTTAAGAATGCACTGCCTATGCAACAAAAAAAAAAGGTAGCACTTGTATTCCAGAGAAAGGTTAAGAATAACAATTCTTAACAATTTTCATATCTAAGCCTCCAAGCCATACTCTCCAAGACATCCCAAATATGGAGAGAACCCAAGAATCATGCCAACCTTTCGGGGTTAACTCCACAGTCATTATTGCGTAGAACCAGCTGTGTTAGATAATACCACTTCACCAAAGAGTGTCGCACTAAAGTACTTTTGCCAAAATACTTATACCAAGGTACTTGTGCCAAACTACCTGTTCCAAAGTACTTTTGCTAGAGTACTTGTGCTAAGGTACCTGTGTCAAAGTACCTGTTCCAAAGTACTTTCGCTAGAGTACTTGTGCCAAGGTACCTGTGTTAAAGTACCTGTTCTAAAGTACTTCTGCTAGAGTACTCGTACCAAGGTACTTGTGTCATATGTCATTAATCAAAAATAGCCATCTAAATTTTGCCCC
Source organism: Adansonia rubrostipa (assembly GCA_038381775.1). Taxonomy (NCBI): domain Eukaryota; kingdom Viridiplantae; phylum Streptophyta; class Magnoliopsida; order Malvales; family Malvaceae; genus Adansonia; species Adansonia rubrostipa. The sequence continues at coordinate 7,288 of JBBYHM010373439.1, forward strand.
CTACATGAGAATTTTTCTTTGAAGGAAAAGATTTTCATGCACTTAAATAATATAAGCAAATATATAAAATTTTGAATTAGATACATGAATGTTTTTTTTAATCAATATACTTAAAAGATGGAAACATAACTACTACTACTACTACTACTACTACTACTACTACTACTAATAATAATAATAATAATAATAATAATGACTTGATATGAATATATATATATATTTATTTAGTATTTTATGACTATTAAGGATAATTTACTTTATTTTTATGGTGAATAAATAATTTGATTATTACTATTATTTTTTATTTTTTATTTAAAGAAAAAAATTATATATCCCAAATCGTTTATATACATATAAATAAATGAATAAATATATGATGATGTACTACTTGATGTATGGTAGTGTAAAAGAAATAAAAAAATAAAATCAAATAAATAGTCTATCAAATTATACTAAGAATATAGGCATGATGGGCGGTGGATACTGCCAGAAGTAGAAAAGAAAAGAAAGAAAGAAAGAAAGGAAAAAAAAGAAAAAAGAAAAAGGAAAAAATATGTTTTACTTATAGTTGAAGTATACCAACACTAATAACCGCAGGATATTATTCCGGTATTGGTCATTATCTATGAGATAGTATCCCACGAGCTATGGTCCGCGAGGTAATATCTCGCGAGCTATTATCCGTGGGGTATTACCTTAAGATAATACCTACTAGATAATATCTGCAAGGTATAATTTCACGAAGTATTACCTGCGAGACAATATCTGCAAGGCATAATCAATGAAATATTATCTGCAAGATAATATCCGCTGAGTTATTACTTCCTAAACAAATAATATTTATAAGATAAAAGCAATATTCAAAGGATAATAGCAATAAAGCTTAACAATTAAATAAAACAATTTGTAGCTTTTCCACCAAGTTGATTTATTTATTTATTTATTTATTTTTAAGTGACCAATGATATAATAATAATAATAATAATAATAATAATAATAATAATAATATTTGTATGATAAAAATATTAAAACATCACTTTAACAAAGAATGATACCAATTCTTTATTTCACTTTTTTTTCCTCAAACTTCGTTAACTATGAGCATGCATACACATACGTATGCAAACCCACATTTTAATTAATTATTGTTTTAATAAGTAACAATAAAAGAGTTATGTTTATAAGACAAAATTTTTTTAAATAATAATAAAATAATAAAATAAAATATAAAATATAATTGTAGAGTTTAAATCATACAAGAAAACTATAAACATCATCTATAAATACCAGAAACTATTTAATTTATCTTTCACAAATCTCAACAATTCTACAGTAAAGAAAAATTTCAATTTTAAACTTTCAAAATTTTATTAAAAGAAAAGTAAGTTTTCTTTCCTTCTTTTTCTTTTTTTTTTTGCACATATATATATATATATATATATAAGTGTATATACGGAATAAAAGCAAGAAGCGCAGCAGGCGCTGCTTGCCTGATGCAAGCAATAGCTATTGCTTTTTTTTAACATATATATATATATATATATATATATATGAATAATTAATTATATACATATATATGTGTGTATAAATATATGCATGTGTGTGTGTGTGTGTGAAGAGAGCAGCGGTTACTCACTTTGATAGTTTTTTCTCTTTTTTTTGAAACAAATAAGTTCATATATATATAAGATAAGAATTATATATATATATATTTATTGATGTATACATGTATAAAAAATATTCACTCATTTTTTTTTGAAAACAAATAAGTTAATATATATGAGATAAGAATTATATTTTTTATTGATGTAAATATATATATATATATAATACTTACTCAATTTTTTTTTGAAAATAAATGAGTTCATTTATATATAAGATAAGAATTATATATATTTTTTATTGATGTAAATATATATATATATAATACTTACTCAAAATTTTTTTTGAAAAAAAATGAGTTCATATATATATATAAGATAAGAATTATATATATATTTTTATTGATGTAAGTGTATATATATATATATATATATAATACTTACTCAAATTTTTTTTTTTTAGGAACTTTTATTCGTACCATGGTGAAGACAATGAACTTGCATAGGCCAAGTTATGGACAACTCTCCAGAGATGCTAGTCCAATTCCAAAGAGAAGATAACAGTTTGCTGGCAAGGCTTTCGCCAAAAAGATCACACTTAGAGCAAATAAAGATGGCACAATTCCCTCGATCCCTGAAAGTTGGGATGATCCAATCATCAAGGTTGGCAGGGCTGATCAGTTTTGGGAATGTGTAAATGAAAAGCAGTATGGTTGACATCCACCTACACCGGCTGGTTATAGGTTTCAATACATTACCTCTGAAGCGTGTGAAAGAGCATACATCCCGGGTAATTCTATGCTGAAGTTTAAATTTGAGCAAGGACAATTTCCACTTTCAAGTACCAAACTTGCCAACACCTTGCTAGTTCAAGGTTGGGATTAATGGGTAGACAAAGTATTGGCAAAAGCTACTAATGCTACTATACTTAAGGAGGCTGGAGTATTTGATGCCATCAGAAATTAGCTCCAAGCTTCTCCAAGTACAGAAAAAGAAGAAATTGGATGTATGGCGTGTTTTCCTTGCTAGGTAGAGTACTTTCTCTTATACCATGATTACGGTTTGGGGTAAATTCATGTTTACTCTAAAGGATGTTTGTATCCTACTTGAGCTCCTGTGCTATGGTAAGTATGACATTTTTGCATTCAGCTTACTTCAGAAGAGAAAAATACCTATCATTTTTTTCGCAGCTTGCTTCAAAGTTAGAGTAATAGCTCCAAAGTTACGATATTTTCTAATTGGATAAGTCTTTTCTTCGTAAGTACAACTCTAAGAAGGACGAAGTTACAGATCCTACTTATCCAGGTCATGAGTTCAAATTGGAAGCATTGTTGGTTATGTTGTTGGCTCGACATGTATTTCTAGGTTGTCCAGATGATGAAATTTCTCCTGCTTTGATTCCTTTAGCTGTCAAGATTGTTAAGGGATTGAGCTTTCCTCTTGTTCCCTATTACTTGGTTTTTTGTATAAGCGGCTGGACTTGTACCAATCCAAAACCATGGCCTCAGCTGGACGATATAGAGTCTTGACTTATGTGAATGTTACTTTCATTCAGTTATGTCTACGGGAAAAATTCAATTCTTGTGCTCCCAAGCCTGCTATATATAACTCATCTAGGATGTCTAACCTAGCAATTGTTCAAAGGAGTGACTACAGAGCCTGGACATTGCTTGTTCGATCACCAAAGATGTGTGTTCTTGAAGTAATGGATCTGGTAAATGAATTTAACCCCAGGCCATATGTCAAACCACTCAATGGGTATGGAAATCCTACTCTTTTTTATGACTTAACTAATTCTCTAAGTATATGGAAAATAAAATTTTGTCTATAGGTAGAGAGTTATGCATTACTTTGCATGATTGAAAATTATAGCTTAGGGATTGTTAAAGATTCATATTCAGTAGAGATGTATCCTGTGTCTCGGGTAGCATGTCAGTTCGGTTATGATCAAGGAGTTCCTCTGCGCCTTCTAAGCTCAATGAGACTTTTACCACTGTTGTGTCTCAGTTCCTTAAAGGCTCCATAAGGGAGCTTTTAGTTAAAAGTCCAACTATCCCAGCCTTTGATAGAGTTGGCATGCATTCTTCCAGTTGGATGGTTTATTGGGGTGTATGCCTAGATAGGTGGAAGGCTTTTGCGAGGCTCTTACCCCACCTGAAAGATGAACTTAGACCCCCTAACATTACCACCAAAGATATATCCTTGCGTTTGCTCGATAAACCTAGGCAAAAAACTTTTACAGCTGTAGATGTTGACAATAATGTTCATGATGATGATGATGATGATGATGATGCAAAACCAATCCTTCATCGGCGAAAGAGAAGCCATATTTCATCTCAGACATCTTAAGCAGTAAGATTGCACCCTTTTTTTCTCTTTTTTTTTCTTTAAATAAAAAAATATATACACCCTTTACTTTTCCCTTCATAATTTTCTCACTTGTGTTTCTTGTAGGATGTATCAAGTACCTTTGAAGCTAGTGATCTTCAAGTAAATGAGATAAAGGAGCAAGTTGACACTGATAATGATTGCGATAGTATGGAGCCACATGATGATGTACACCTTGACACATCAGGTAATTTTGAGCCAGCAATCGATGTGACTTTTTTTAGATCAAGGGATACCCAAAATAGATGTTATACTCCTGATAATGCTGAGATGGATAACCTTCTTTCTTCACCACACCAAGCAATAAATTGTATAGAGACTACTTAGAGTCAGTAAAGGCAACGTATCGAAAACACTACTCAAGATGGTATAGGTGATGTTGAAGTTTCTGGTACTACACCAGTTGCTCCTCCTACTTCTTCCTCCTAGAACCACTACCTCTTTTGGTACTTCCAAAGCGGATTTCCATGGTTTTCTCATTGCCTCTCGACACTAGAAGTACTTGGAAGGCATTTATCAAAAAGAGGGTGAGTTTTGGAGTACTTGTATCCTGCAATCAAAGAGATTTGTTTCGAGTGCACTAGAGTACTTAGGTGATGCTTTAATAATTGCTGATGCTCCATGGTCAGATATTCCTACAACAAAATTGCAGGAGATGTTGATACTTATGAATGACGCTATTAAGGTTGGGTTTAGACTGGAGTGTCATACTTCTTGTATGTCCAAGGCAAAAGCTATTCTTAGCATGCAGGTGGATCAGACCCACGTAGAAACCCGCACAGGGGAAGTTAACATGAAACTTACCTCACTTAAGCAAGAGCTAGAGACATATCAGCATAAGCAACTGAAGTTGCAAAACCAACTGGACACTATTCGTAATCTTCATAGTTTTAGCTCTTCTCTATGGGACAACATCATAGAATAAACTTGTTTAGTTTCAATGTATTTTCTATTTATTTATTTATTATTATTATTATTTTTTTTTTAATCGAGTTGTATTGGAAATTTTTTATTTAGTAATGCATGCTAATAATTTTCATTTATAGCCATGATAGACTTGAGTGAACATTTGCAAAAAAAAAAATTTTTTTTTAATCATCCTACGAAAGGGAACCATCTACTTTCATTAGGAAGATTAAATCTCAAGCTTAAATGAAGTAAATTATTCAACCTTTCTAAATAAGAGACTATGGCCAAGATATGAGCGATTATAGCTGCGGCCAAAATGAATTATTTACTTTCATTAAGGGGAACATATCTCAACCTAAAACAAAGCAAATTATTCAACCCTTTTTTTTCTTTAATAAATGACTTAGCCCAATGTATGAGCGATTATATCTGTGGCCAAAGGGAACTATCTATTTTCATTAGGGAGATTAGGTCTTAACCTAAAACAAAGCAAATTATTCAATTTTTTTTGAATAAATAACTTAGGCCAATGTATGAGTGATTATAGCTATGGCCAAAGGTAAACTTATCACGTTATAGCCAAAAATTTGAGCATAAACTCCTGGCTGGTTTGTAATTAATGTCATAGTCAATGTAAGCTTAAAAGTTGTGCCATGATAGAATCAATAGAACATAGCCAAAATGTAAGCAATAGAGCTGCATCTGACATGAAATTCATCTTTTCTTTATAAATGAGTATAATAGTAAACCAACAACCATAGATAAGTACTACATGAAATTAATCTTGTATTAACAAAAATAAGCATAAAGAATTAAAGATAGTTTAAAATTCATACATAAAATTTTTTAACATATTGAAAGTTAATAAGTGCAGTAATGGCATCATTTTTCGGATTGATCAACTTGCAATAACCACTCTCATTCACTTCATGTACAATATAAGGTCCTTCCCATTTTGGAGTAAACTTAGGAGCTGAGGTTCCTTTTCTGATGTGTTCAACAGCATGAAGGACTAGATCACCTTCTTTAAAATTTTTTTTCCTCACCAGCTTATTATAAGCTCTGCTTAATCTCCTTAGATACATTGTGAGATTTTTCTTTGTTCTATCATGTCTTTCCTCCAGAGCTTCTAATTCCAACATCCATATGCCATCATTATCAAGTTTTGCATCTAGCGCTAACCTTGCAGATGGAACTAGTATCTCTGCAGGAGTTACTGCTTCTGCTCCATAAATAAGTGAAAAAGGTGTTGCCTTCGTAGGTTCACGTTTGGAAGTCCTGTAAGCCCATAGAGCTACTAAAAGGGCATCTCCCCATATCTTTGGATCTTCATGTACCATCCTACTTAACACTGTAAGCAACGTCTTATTAGTTACTTTGACTTGGCCATTACCTTTCGCAGAGTAAGAGGTTGACTTAAAATGATCTACATCATACAAAGCTAAAAATTCTTTTAGATTACTGTTAACGAAAGGCGTTCCATTATCTGACAAAATTCTCTGCGGTATTTTAAAATGGCAGATAATATTTTCCTTAATGAAGTTGGCTACTGCAGGGGCTGTTGCTTTCTTTAAAGGGATAGCCTTTACCCATTTTGTAAACATTCTGTTACTGCTACTATCCAGGTATACCCCTTAGAAGGAAGATTGATAGGCCCAATTAGATCAAATGCCCAAATGTGAAAAGGCTAAGGAGTGGTAATGCTATATAGTTCTACTGCTAGAGCATGTATGACATTACTGTAGATCTGGCATGGATAACATGTCCTTGCATGGTGTGTAGCATTAGCCTCCATTGTTGGCCAGTAATATCCCAAGTCTAAAAGCTTCTGATACAATTTCCTACCCCTTTCATGCTCTCCACTACTCCCACCATGCACTTCATTCAGTACTGAGCTCACTTCAGCTTGAGAGACACATTTTAGAGGCTTCCTAGAAAATGAAACTCAAAAATAGGTCATTCTCATTAAGAAGGAAACGTTGAGCTCTTTGCTTAAGTTGTCTAGCATCTTGTCAATTAGTTGAAAGAACTCCATTTATAAGATATTCAATATAAGGCCTACGTCAATCTCTAGCACTTCCCACAAAATGATATTCATGTACATCTAGTGGTTCAGATCACTTCTTAGAAGACTTTTGTAATTGCAAAGCATCTTTAGCCATGGTTGGCCAGAAGAAACCCACTCTTTGTAGTAGATGATGCAAAGGTGGACCTTTCTCCCCACAACACTGCTCATGAGCTGCTTCTAGCCTTTCTTTTGCCTCATTTTTGGAAAAACATCTTGCTAACACTCTACCAACATCTTTATGATATAGTACCCATGAATTAAAACAAAATGCTTCAAATTTGAAATATTGGTAGAAGTAGGTTCAAATAATTTATTAATAATATGTGCTCGCCATTTTTATCATCATTATAGTTTGGGGGTTGAAGTAACTCACTAAATGGACAAGGTAAATTCCTTTTAACCACTGACATGGCAATATTCTGTTTCTCTTTTGAAATATGAATTTTGGCAGCTAAGGTAGTAAGTGCATCAGCATACTTATTTGTGGCTCTTGGGCTATGCTCACATTTGATAGTATGAAATTTCTTCCACAAAGTTTGCACAAGAGTTCTATAAAAAGTAAGCATACGCTCCTTCAGAGCAAACTCACCATTAGCCTACTTGATAATGAGATTAGAATCCCCATAGATGCACAGGTTATCAATCCCAATAACAGTTACTGCGAACAACCCCAAAATAAGTGCTTCATGCTCTGTTTAATTATTGGTACAAGGAAAATCCAACTTAAATGCCAAAGAGATTGGTTCTCTACCCAATTTTAAGGAATTTAACTCTAGACCCAAAATTAAAGAGTTTCATTCTCTACTTGACTCACCATCCTGGGAGATGTCATATCTACTTAAAGAAGAAGTGGTTAGTTCAGAACTCTTGATCAAAGAATTGACTACGCTACTAGGAGGCATCAATACTATGCCAGTACCTCTTTCATGACTAGTTGAAGAGCCATCGAAATATAAACTCTATTCCCCTTTCTTTGCATCCATAAAACATGCTTCTTCATGCACTTTGCCATGAAGAGAATCTGGAAAAACCTCATCATGTTGAGATGGAAAATAAGCTAGCAAGTCTAATAATGCTTGAGACTTTATGGCCTTGGTTGAGAAATTGATATATCAAACTCGCTCAACAATAAAAGCCACTTTGTATCCTCCTTGATAGAGCTGGCTTGGAGAGTAAATGCTTAATAGGATCAGACTTAGTCACCACAACGAGTTTGTGAGCTAGAAAGTAGTGATGAAGTTTCTGAGTAGCAAACACCAAAGCGAGGCAATATTTCTCCATTGGCGGGTAATTCAACTTACTACCATGCAAGCATTTACTCAAGTAGTACACAGGTCACTCTTGCCCATCAACTTCTTGTACCAATAAAGCACCTATAGAGTTGAGAGTAGAAGTGAGGTACAACATCATTGGTTGACTCTTGAATGGCATTACCATTGTCATTGGAGAGCTCAAGATCTGCTTGATCTTCTCAAAAGCACTTTGTTGTTGTTCACTCCACATAAAAGGAACTTCCTTTTTCAACAGGCTCTGGAAAGGTGTGATTATTTCTCCCAAAGCTAGAATAAATCTCCTGATGTATGAAATATTTTCCATGAGACTCTTGAGTTGTTTATGATTTGCTGGCAGAGGCATAGACTGGATAGCTTTTACTTTTGTTGGGTCAACATCTATACCTTTCTTATGCACCATAAAACCCAAAAACTTTCTAGCAATAACACCAAAAGCACACTTCAAAGGATTCATACGAAGTCTGTACTTTCCACACCTGTCAAACACCCTTATTAAATCTTCTAAGTGATTGGAGGCTTTCTTGGACTTTACCACAATGTCATCCACATAATCTTCTATACAGTCATGCATCATATAATGAAAGATTGTTGTCATAGCACGTTGATAAATTGCCTCCGTATTCTTTAATCCAAACAACATAACTGTGTAATAAAAGTTACCGAATGAAGTTTTAAAAGTTATCTTCTCTTCATCACCTGGTGCCATCTTAATTTGATTACATTTGTTGAACCCATCCATAAATGAAAACATTTCATGACCAGTGGTAGCATCAACTAGAGTCTCAATATTTGGGACAAAAAAATCATCTTTGGGACACGACTTATTCAAATCTCTAAAATCAACATACACCCTAATTGTCCCATCTTTCTTCTTTACTAGCACAACGTTTGCTAGCCAAGTATGATGTTGTATAGGTTTGATGAAACCTACCTTAAGCAACTTATTTATCTCCTCCTTGACCTGAATCTTCACTTCCTGCTGAAACACTCTGGCTTGTTGCTTAATAGGTTTACTTTTAGGAGAGATATGCAATTCATGAGTAATAAGGCTCTCATCCAACCCTGGCATTTCTTCGTAAGTCCAAGCAAATATATCTCTATACTCATGTAGAATTTGAACTAATGACATCTTCTGTTCCTTTGAAAGATTCTTGCTTATGAATAAAGGTCTTACTGATTCTCCTTCCCTTGCCATATTGATCTTTTCTAACTTATCACCTTGAGGCTTTGGCTGATATTGCAACTGTTCTGGTGCTTGCACTACCTCTTGCATCTTCCCATATATAGGTTGCAGTTGGGAACAAAACGGTCGTTGATCAGATGATTCCCACGGTATGGAGCCAGAAAAAGGTTTTTCTCCTAATTCCACGTCCTATCATAAGTAATACATCGTCTTTTCATCCTCACATGTGTATGAGCTGACTCCAATATCTTGTACTCTTTCGTTCACTTCCTTACTTGCACTTACATTCCTACGCTTTCTTTTTCCTCCTCGGTGTTTTTTTTTCTTACCTTCTTCATTCTTCTTTCGTATATACTCTTCCTACTTTAGAAGTGGAACCCTGATATGTCTAGTAATAACAGTCTCTCCCTTTTATGTTATGTCCTCAAAGAAGGAAGCCTCTGTATAATTCACCTCATTTCGTTCAAAAAATGCCTTAGTGATAGGAATAAAAACTTCTTTCCCTTTCCAATAACCCTTGATACATTGATGACATGATGAGGGAATAATGTTATGAGTGTGTAAAAACTTCCTCCCTATGAGAACATGATAGGCCATATCTGTATCAATCACATGAAAGCAGGTTTGATCTTGAACAGGCCCCATTTTAAAATTCACAGTTACCTGCCCTAAAGTTTTAATCTCTTTGCTGTCGAATGAAGGAATGGTTATGGGACGTCACAAGCTCTTAACATCTATCTTCACTGCCTTTAAGGTAGACAAAGGCATAAGATTCACAGATGACCCATCATCAATAA
>JBBYHM010373450.1:0-17525 GCA_038381775.1 Adansonia rubrostipa
TGATTAACAGACTCGGGAAAGTTCGAGAGAGAAAAAATCAAGATTTTTAGAGTGAAAAGCTGAGTTGGAGTATCCTTCTAGAAAGGAGGGGTTAGAGTATCCCCAATAGTGAAAATTTTAGATATGTTTTTTAAAGGTTTTAAGTAAAAGACCCAAAGACGGTCAAAAGAGGAAAATTTTAGGTTTTTAGTGGGAAGGGAGGTTGAAGTATCCTTTCAGAAAAAAGTGGGTTTAAAGTATCCCTATCAGTGAAAATTTTGGATATGTGTGGAGAAAACAAATATTTTGGTAAAAAAATTATTTTGAAAATAGAAACTGAGAACTTGAATAAAATTATTTTTTGTTTTAGCCTTGATCTAAGCCTTAAAGAAGTCAATTGAATGCACTTCGAGACATCCAAACGTTTGATAAAGGTGACTCGAAAAATTGGATTAATTTTAATTCCAAAAATAGAGGATAGCATTGTGTAGTTTTACTTCTTATATTTATTTTGGGTTCATCCAAAGGCTTTAAGGGGTAAACAAGGTACCAATGGAATGGTAACGACAAAGGGTAATATTAAAATATTTCAAAAATCCTAGAAAAATCATTTTCTACTTGAAATTAAATTTTGAAATTGGGTTTGTTTTAGCATTGACAGAGATGCAAGGGAAAAGCATGATAAACTTTGAAAAATCATCTTAGAATTGTTTGGGATTGTTAAATCATAAATAGTACCTTTTTTAAAAAGGCAATTTCATGAAATTTTTAAGAAAAATGTTTTAAAAATTCAAAAAACATCATTTGGTGGGTCAGAATGACCTAAATAGAATGTAATTTACTAGTTTTAGGGGTTTCAGATAACAAAGGTTCAAAAATCTTAACTTCCTTATCTGAAATGATCAAAGGGTAAGTAAGATACCATTTGAAAAGTAATTCAATGCCTTTTAAGGGAAAATATTAGAAGATTATAGAAACATGTTTTAATGCTCAAAAATAACTTTTTTAATTTAGGCTATAGTACAACTAGAGTGAAAATCAGGGAATTTGTGTTTTTTTTTTTAGTTTTTCAACAGTAGACTCAAACCATGGACATTTTGTGTTTTTTTTGAAATTTTCAAGACTAGACTCGAACCATGGACATCTAAATGTCCCTAACAGAAAGAAAAAGGTGACATGGGTTTCATGAATTCATTCCAGAATCCCATTGTAGTTTATGATGATGAAACAATCTGTTGACCATGCCACAAACAAGCGTGTTAACCTCAAAATCAAGGCATGAACTCTTTAATAAATAGAAGTTATTTTTCCTTTGAAAACCAATATTTTTGAACTCATTAAACCATGAATGCAAACTTGAAAAGCTTGATTTATCCCTAATTTTAGAGAAATAATTTAGTGAAAACACTAAATCCATGCTAGTCTCTATTTATTAGAGGTAGCATAGACTTAACTTGGTTTTCTTTTTTTCTTGAAAATCTAATTTTTGCAACAAACAAACAAGCACCTTAACAAATATGCTATGAAACAAGGTGATCTAGATGAAGATAAACATAGGTGACACACTCAAAAAAACAAAAATGACATTTTTAGCATTGAAAAAATGACTAAAATGCAAGAAAATAAGTATGAAAATGCAAAGATATAAAATTTCATGAATGACATCATAAACCATGCTATAAAGGTGCTATGAACCTAATTGAACAAGGAGAATGTTAATGAAATTTTTAAAATGGCATTTTTATCCTATAAAACCTATAAAACTAGAGAAAATGTAAGAATATGCATAAAGTATAGCAGGATGAGCATTCAAGTATGAGGTGAGTATGTGAAGATGAATGGAACATGTTACATGAGCAAAGGCTATTTGATGGCAAAAATGAAGAAAAGCATGTGTGGTCACTCAAGCAACTCTAAAGATCATAAAAAAATCATCAAAGTCCTAAAACTACCACAACCAAGGCCAAAATAATGCATGGGAGTTAAAGGATGGTCATGGCACCATGAATGGCTCACTAAAATCATGCAAATGTTAAAAATAAAAAATAAAAAGAGCAAGGTAGAGAAAATATACCAAAAAGCTTTAAACTTTCACCTCTACTTGGAATAACAACTTTAAACTCAATTTTTCCCCTTTCTTTGCTATTGGTTATCGAGAAAAGGATTAAAAGAAAAGAGCTTTTAATTATAATACGAATAAAAGGGAGTTTTGGAGGGTAAAAGGAAGAAAAAGAAGGGTTTTTGGAGTTTTTTGGGGAAAAAAGGAGAGCTACAGAAATGGGAGTGTTTTTAATGTAATAATGCTTAATGTGTTTCTTGAGTGTTTGAAGAGTGTGTGCCAAGTCTGTTGTTAGTCTTTTTACTAACCAAAATTAGCTCATTTATATAGAGTGTGTTCAACTAATGTTTATAAGCCAAAAGTGAGGGCATTGTACGATTTTTTTTCATGTCCTAAGGGATAATTACAAGTACTATGCTTAGCTATCTTTCTCTATTAGTTTTGACATGCAGAGTAGTGGAGCAGGGCATTAAAGAGATTTGCAACATGGACAAATACCCAGCATGCCTTTAAACAAATAATGAAATCCATGAAAATACCCTATTTTTGAGTGATTTTAGGCCTTAAAACTTGATAAACCCAATCATAAGCCTAATGGTGAGGCATGGTACAAATTTTGATGATTTTTGTGCCAAATATATGGCCAAGTCAGATTTGAGATCAATGGTGCAGAAGTTAAAAAATGATATGAACTAGGTAAATTTGCTTGGATATATCAATACGTTGCATATTGTATGGATACATGTGGGCAAAAAACCTTGAATGTATTGATTCAATGAAAAACGTATCAATACAATCATTCATGTATCGATACATTTTGTCCAACAATTGAATTTTAGCTACCACCAAGCCTTGTACTAATGCATTTAACCAATATATTGAGACACCAAGCAAATGTATCAATGCAAGCCTTATTTGTATTGATACAACCAGTAAAATTTTGAATTTTGATGATCTGAAAGCCCTGTATTGATACAGAAAAGCTGTGTATTGATACATTAATGCAAAATTATGCAATTTACATACCTTGGACTCTTGAAACCTCTTATTTAAGCTAAGAGTATATACATGCTCATCTAAATGATTCTGATGATGCCTTAAATGATGACCTTTGATGCCTTGAAATTACTTCGAACAAAATAGGATATCTACAGCTACCATTTTTTGGTCGTTACTAATAATCAAGGATAAGGCAAAAACAAATAGACATCATTTCTTGAATGCCTTCTAATTAAGATGAAATGATGTTTCTTGGATGCCTACAAAAATAAGATCTAATTAATGCTTTGCCATGATGGAGGAATATATTAGCAACGATTTGATATAAGTTCAAATAAACTTTTGTAGGGTTTAACCTCTCTACTGGGCTTTTGAGATTTTTAAGATTTAACCATCCTAGGTGGGTGCCAACCAACATGGGCTTTGACTCGTTAAGTGTCCAACTCTTTGTAGATGGACTTGGTTGGTACTTGACTCTTTGCGGATAAATTTGATGAGTCTCTAGCTGTTTGTGGACGGATTCGATTAGTGCCTAACTCTTTGTGAACTAACTTTAGAGAAACTTGACCGGTGTCTAACTTTTTATAGATTGATTCTACCTATGCCTAATTACTTGTAAACAAACTCAATTAGTGTCTAGCTCTTTGTGGAATGATTCTCTGGCGCTTAACTTTTTATGAACAAACTTGACTAATGCCCAGCTCTTTATAGACAGACTCGATTGATGCCTAACTTTTTATTTTAGACTCGATAGGTGCCTATTTCTTTGTGGACATATTCTATGGGTGCTGGGCTTATTGCAGATAGAATCAATTAGTGCCTAACCTTTTATGGATAGACTCAACAAGCATCCAACTCTTTATGAATTGGTGGGGATCCAGCTCTTTGTGGACCAAAGAAAAAAAGGCATCTAACTCTTTGTAGGCTAAATGGAAAAGGCATCCAACTCTTTATGGATAGTTTTTTTTATTTATAGATTGCAAAGTCAGGAATTCTTACTAGAATGCCTTTAAGATTTATGAAAATTTAAAAATTGTATGTAAAGTTTTTAGTTGTTTAACTTTTAGGGTTAGAAGTTTATACCTGAAAAGTATTAATTGATGTATGATTGATGCATGAGGATGAAACTGCATGTTTGAGTAATGCAAATCTGATGACTCTAAAAGCCTCATCTAGTGATTAGTTATGGCCCTTTTAGTTATTTTCTCTCCCATGATTTTAATTAGATGACCTCTTACCCTAGGGTTCATTAATCTTGCTCTAAATTTTTGAAGGCTTTAAATGCTAAGGTTTTTTTGGAAGGTATGGATGACCCATGATTCTGCATCCTGAGTTTGATTGGCTCATGTTTGGGGACTTATTTGTTAAAGTCACTGACAAGTTTACTAGATTTGTCCTATCAATTTCAGTTTAGAAGATGGCTTTTGGTAGTTTAGAGGATTGCCCCAAGTTTTAGGTGTATTGATAAAAAAGTGAAAAAATAATTTTTTATATCTTCCAGTTAAGGTTTGTTAAGGAAAAGGTTTTGAACATCTTTTTAAGATAGGAAGGTTTAAGGGTAAGATTGGTTGCGATCTTAAGGTTTATTCTTGATCTTTAGACATGAAACAAAGTCCTTACAAACTTTGCATCTTTTATAAAGCAATGTTAGGAAATCCTACTATTAGTTTTGTTCATTTATCAAGTATTATCAATTAAATGATAAACATAATGCACATGGAATGCAAGTGTTACAAAAAGTAATTAGAAGAGAAATCAAGTAATTATATTTTATTCAAAAGAAAGAGGGTACAAGTTAAAAAAATTATGAGTTCATGAAAGATTTTAAGACATAAAAGAGTTAGAATGACTTTCTGGATAGCTAGGCCCTTGATATTAATGACATGAATCATCCACTAAGTACTTTCAAAAATGTTTCTCATGCAAAAATCCTTTTGTTATTGTCCGAACCTTGAGGAGGCTCTTTAGATTGCCCTATGATGTGATACTTGCCTTGCACTTAGGTATGCATCACCTTTTTTCTCTAGGTTTGGGTTGAAAATAAGGCTCGATAATGTACATTGAGCAAGAAGATTAGGTCAAGATTTTATGTTTTGGTCACAATTATGATTGTAGGTTATATTAGTGCTTGTCTAGGTTGGTGATTGTTTGGCTTGATTAAGTTTGGGTAACAAAGAGTCTGGTCACTTAAGCTACCCTTTCGGGTTTCCAACTTAAGCTCATTTGTTTTCTTTGACACCCTTTAGGGTTTTATCTAAGTTTTTTTTTTGGTCAAGCGTAGTATTTCTTCACAAAACCAGAATTGATAAGGTTGGGCAAGTTATTATCATCTATCTCAGTTAAGATTAGGGCTCTTCTAAAAAATACTTATTTCATCATTTACGACCTTTCCTAGTTTAGAGTCATTATTTGTTTAAGCACTGAGTCACTTTCTCAAAAGAACAGGGCGGACCTTTTTGTTGTGGACTCTTATTATACACTTTTGGTACATTTGCCTGTGACAAATAGCTTTTATCCTCTTTTCTTTAATAAGATTTAACTACCCGTATTGATCTTTGACCCATTTGGCTTCTTCCAATTGAGATCCTATCAAGACCTTAAGTGAAAGGATTTTGACATCAATAGGTAGAATAACCCCTGTCCTATAGATTAGGGAAAATAGATAGCACCTATAGAAGTTTGTATTATTATATAGTAGGCATGTAGCACAAAAGGCAACTTTTAGTGTCGATCTTCATACATTTCAGCAATCTTTTCAACTATTTTCTTGATATTCTTATTGGCTATTTTAACTGCCCCGTTTATTTCAGATGGTATGGGACAAAATTATGATGTTAGATTTTGAACTGAAAGTAAGCCGCTTACATCATTTTATTTTTCAAGTTATGTACATTGTCCATAATAATTTGCTTCAAAATCCTCTATCTACAGATAATATTCTATTTTATAAATTTGCATATAATAAATTTAGTAACATTAGCATGCATAGTCACTCCCAACCATTTAGTGAAATAATCGATAGTGAACAGGATGAAATGGTGCACATTGGAAGCCTTAAGAGTGATCGATCCAATCATGTCCATGCCACATCGAAAAGGACCACGACATGGATTTGTCCATGTAGATTTGGCATTTGTGGCACTTCCAAGCATAGTTGATGCAATTCATCAACCAATAATAGTGGAATTGCGTGACTTGTTTCGCCATTCGGTGTCTAATGGCATGCATACTACAGATTCTCTTATGGATTTCTTCGAAAATTCTTTTGGTTTCGAAGGCATCCACACATTAAAGTAGTACTTGATCCCGTCCTTTCTTATATAAAATTCTAGCATCCAAAATGAAGCTCGCAATTATTCTTTAGATGGTTCTCTTATCAGTTTTGGTAGCATATATAGGGTACTTTTGATCTTTAACATACAAGAGAATATCATGGTACCACAGCAGCCCATTTCTTTCTTCCTCTATGCTATGGCAATGGGCTAGAGTTCCATGGATGCTAATTTGAATAGGCGTGACCTCTAACTCTCAGTTTACTTTGAATAGGGAAGCCAAGGTTGCTAGAGCTTTAGCCAATTGGTTTTCTTCCAAAGGCAAATGTTGGAAGCTAATTTCATCAAAATCTTATCTCAACTCAGAGATTAGCTCTTTGTATTGGACTACCTTAGCATCCCGAGTTTCCCACACTTCTCACAACTGATAGATTACCAGCATCTTGGAGTTCTATGATGCAAGCTTCGTATTTGGCTATGTTATTTATGCAATTAAAGTTTAGTTGGGCAGTGAAGGGGTAATAGTTTCCATTAAGTGAAATCAAAATTGCCTCGATTCTATGCTCCAATGCATTTAAAGTTTTGTTAAAGTACATTTTCCAAGATTAGTTGTAATTGGAAGCATCTTCTACTTTGAATATTCATATTAGATCTTTGTCTAAGAACCCAAAATCTAAAGGCTGATAGTTATTCGCCACTCAACTCACCAAAAAGTCAACTATTGCACTACCCTTGGTGGCTTTCTAATTCACGTATATATTGTCATAGTTGAAGGTGTATTTATCAGGATTTAGCTTGAACTAGTATTATGTAGTCGGTTAAAGAGTTTTCAAAGATTGGCAACACGTTCACTCTCCTTTGGCCATTTGGCAATCATATCATCAACGTAGACTTCTATCTCCTTATGCATGAGGTCATGGAATAGCATCACATTGCTCTCTGATAAGTTACCTCAATTTTTTTTGTTTCGAAAGACAAAACTTTGTAATAGAAAGTGCCCCACATGGTCATGAAAACAATTTTCCCCATGTCCTCAGGTGCCATTTTAATTTGGTTATAGCCTGAGAAGCAATCCATAAAGAAAAATAAGGAATTATTGGCAGTGTTAAATGTGGGGCAAAAGGTAAGTTACCTTTTAGGTCGGCCTAGTTTCGATCCCTATAGTCTACACACATCCACACCTTGCCATCCTTTTTAAAGACTTAGACTATATTGGCTATTCATTCAAGGTACTTGACAACTTCAAGAAATCTTACCTCAAAAAATTTTTCTTTAATTTTCAAAGCATCTTTAGTTTCATTCTCCAAAGATTTTATTGTATATGCTAGAATTCAAGTTTGAAGGGAAGTTTATAGACCATAATATTGGTGTCTAATCTAGGTATGTCCTAGTAGGACCAGGCAAACACGTCCCGATATTATTGGAGAAAGTTTATTAGTCTATTTGGATTTATCAGTTTATGGAGGTTTCGATCTTAACTTCCTTTTAATCTACCTCTATTCCTAGGTTTATGGTTTTAATGGGTTCTTCATAAGGTAAAATCTATTCTTCTTCCTATTTAATTAGCCTTAGCAAATCTAATGGTACCACGCTTCCTTGGAAACCTTATTAGAGTCGACCTCACCAGTGTAGATCAATTGCTTGAGATTAGTTTTCTTAATCTTAATATGCATATTCATATCACTTTCATCTAGGTACATGACAATATGGAAAAAGAACAATATAGGTAGAAAAATATGTATAAAATGGTCTAAAAGTTAGTAAGAAATATAAACATGGACACAAAAGATGAAATGCATAAGGCTTAGTCATTTTCATTGATAATTCATAATAAGAGGACAGGTATACAAAGGATTCTACAATGCTCTTGGCAGAAGCCTATAGGCATTACTTTAAAATAGACTTGAACAGTACGCGAATCCTAATTGTAGTCCAAACACTTGGAACAAATCCTTGAGGGCATAGATTTGTATCTTGGTCCGTTGCTAACATTTTTGGCTTGTTAGTCGCATTGATAGAGAAATTCCTAAATGTCTTGTTTAGCATGAGCGCAACATTTTTTAGAGCCAATATTCACACGTCCTTCTAGTCATAAACTTTCTTGAAGTGATGGAAATAACATTAGTTCATGCCTCAATTCTTATCTCAACAGATAGGCCATCCTTTTTCTCGCAGTTCTTTTGAACTTACTTTTTTTTCCTGTTGTGCATTAGGCTTGAACCCCAAACCTTTCTTGTTAATCTGATTAATAAGCTTTAAAGTTTTGGCAATACCTTAGAGATATTTTTCTAGTGATTTTCTAGTTTGAGCACCCTTGTTGATGGTTAATTTTAGGCTTATATGAGTGCTCCTCGATAGATAAGGCTCAATAATTGGTAAGCCTTCTTTGACATAAGTGGTGTTGACAAACTCAAAGGACTGAAAAGAGGATTCTGGGATATCCTCTTCGAGCTCAAAATATGGTGCCTCAATAGAAATAGCAGCAATAATTTCGTCCTTTCCTTGATACTGATGACTTTGTTCTCAATAATGAATTTTAGTTTTTGGTGCAATGATGATGGTACTACTCTCGCAGATTAAATCGATGGAGCAATGTCCATCACAAGGAAGTCACTGGCTTATTGGGATATCATAAGAAACGTACACTTCATTCAAAAGTTTGAAGAAAGGATTATGTGAGCTTTAAAATTCAAGAGCAATGACAACACAGATATCCTGGCATTGATCAACGATGCTATATTCATTATGCTTGATGGACTTAAGGAATGACCTATCATCTTTCTCACTTATCAATTCCTTGATTATTATTGGATCTGACTCTTTAGTCGTAGTTTTCAAAGCTTGTGGGATAGGAGTAATTTTTTTTACTAAGTTTCACTTTCTACTGCAGCTGGAGTGTAACATTTTCCACTTCAAATTAAGTGACTCACCCCTGAGAGATATACATTAGTAGCTTGCTAACTAAACTCTTTGAGGATCAGAGTTTTACTTTCATAGTTCCAAGGTACCACCTTGTTCTGTTTATAATGAAAAGGGGATGAGAGCTAGATAATCATCTTAGGTGCCGATTGAATAAGGATTGTCTTATCATCTGGTTGGTTGGTAAACAAAACCAATGGCCTTCTAACACCATAAAGGGGGCTTTTCCCATCCTTATCTATGGCATTGATCTATGTGCTTATATCTTCATCTCTTTCTTCATAAAATTCTATTTTGAACTTATTCAATTAAGTCCTCCTCATTACACATTTTATTAAATTAAGTCATACTTAATTAAATCTCGATTTTAATCTAATAGATTATCTTATTATGTATGACACATTAGGCTTCCATCATAACGGTAATAAACATAATCACCCAATCAAGTGTATTTATATTTGTAGACCAAGATTGGCCTTCAGCAAGGTATCATGGCCACTCGGTATGCAGGAAGAGTCAATATGACGTCTTAAGAAACCTTTTAGTAACCAGTCTCATAGTGTACTTTGGTCCCTTTATTAATTTCCCAAAAAGATCATAAGCATGGTGCAACATCTACTCATGTACAATCCATATTAATTCTTATAGCGTTTAGTTAACCTCATGAATATAAAGAAGCATTTTCTTATAAATTCATAATGGATTGGTTAATGACTTTATCAAGTTAACCAAAACCAAGAACATATGAGATATGTCTCTAATGTCACTTTGAGTGGTGACTTCTCTATGGATCCCCCATTCACCAGCCATATAATTTGTCATACCCAACATACCCTACCTTAAACACCCATATATTGTGGACCTGTTTTTGATAAATCAAAGTATAACACTCCTCATACAAGATAACCTGGTATCACAAGTCTAATGACTAATATACACGATTGGCACATGAGAACATATTCCATAAACACTTAAATGACTTATACATAATGAAGTTATTATATAGGACATGTTTAGTGAACTTGTTTCCATAAAACAAGCACCCATATGCTATCCTTAAGTATCTCTATACTTCAACTTCTATGAGATCAAAGAGTTGCCTGCATCAAATGCATGGAGGCTTAGCATATGCTAGTTTTTGTGCATTGTCAATACCTGTCTTGACAATATGATGATTAGGAACATTTTTAGAAATAGGAATTTGATGCATAAGGATCTCATCGTCGTAACTTATTACTAACTTTGCAAGGCCATTATGTTTCATGGGCTTCATCCAATTAGTGTTTGCATTATTGTCGATCATGCCACTAATAGAAAGAAAACCTTGAATCACTAATATAAGTGATTGGCTTGAATCACTAATATAAGTGATTGGTTTGCATTATTAGCTATTATATGCCTCATCCAATCTGATTGGCTTTAGTATATATACCAACATTTTAGGAAATATTACATGTTAAATGGTTTGTCTAAATTAAGATAAAGCTATCTAAAAGCTAGATAATGTCTAATTAAGACAAACAACATAAAAGTTAGGTGATGTCCAATTTAATGTCTTAAAATGTTATTTTTTGGAAAACAGCTTTCCTAAAATGGATGGTTTATAATCAATACAAAGTTATATAAAAGTTAGACAATGTCCTAAATAAGACAAACAACCTGAAAGTTAGGTAATAAGCAATTTAAGACAATTTGCCTAAAAGTTAGAAATTTAATTTAAAATGTTTTAATTAAAGAACAAAAATTACTAAAATAATTTGATAAATCATCTTAAATTGTTTGAAGAGGTTTATGCAAATGACACACAAGATCACCAAGTGATATTGACTATGCTTATTTCATGTCATGCATATAATATGATCACATTAGCATGGGGATGATTATGGACTAGACCTTAATATGACTAGTTATGGATAGTTGAATTTTTCTTTTAATATTTATTTATAAATAGGGCTTGTGAACCCTACCTTATCTTTTAATTTTGGATTATAAATTCTTTTCTCACTTAACTCCCCTCGATTGTAACTCAAGATTTCTTACAATGATATGCACTTATTACATAGGACTTGTAAGTTTAGATTTAGGTTAAAGATTAGAATAAATTTATGTAAATCAAAGACATAAAGAAGAAAGGGCTAAAAAGATAATTATCAAGACTTACGAAGATCATGCATGAGATCCCTAGCAATTTGATCACTAGTTTCCTAATAGCTTAATGACACTAGATAGATAAAGTCCATAATCATCCTAGTAGATTGCACATATTAGATTTATTTTTGAATTTTTACATATGCGAGATATGATTAAATAAATGCTAAGCATGCTAATCAAACAAAGTAATGAGACCTAAAATAAATTATTAGAAATCCCTTGTAAAATATTAAGTCCATGCCTAAGCATGATCAAATGCCTTC
Source organism: Adansonia rubrostipa (assembly GCA_038381775.1). Lineage (NCBI taxonomy): Eukaryota > Viridiplantae > Streptophyta > Magnoliopsida > Malvales > Malvaceae > Adansonia > Adansonia rubrostipa. Next base: position 11,643 of record JBBYHM010373450.1, read on the forward strand.
CTTTATTCATAATAAGATATCTGAGTTTTGATCATGGGGATTTGTTGAGTCACTCAAGGTCTTTTCCACTCGAATAGCTTGAGTTATGAAAAATAGGTCTGACTCAACTATTGTTGTACGGTTCAAATGTGTCACACTTGACCCTATGACTTTAGAGGCAGTAGTTATGTGAAATACATATGATATATTTAGGCAAAGAGTTGCCACCTAACTGATCTAAGAGTTGCATAGAGATACAGTCAGTAAACTAAGTTACCTACCTATTTATTTTTTTCATGATTTGTTGGGTCGTTCAAGGTTGTGTAAAGATGAAAAGGGTGCCTAGCTCATTAAGAAGATTTAAACATTGAACTTCTCAGATTATGGTTGAAGGCTATAATCTTGATAAAATAATGAAAATAGTCATTAAAGTTGTAAAACCCTATTTTATGATTGAAAATGCCAACTATTAACTATAAAATGTTTTGGTTCATAATGGATATAAACACAACATTACTAATAAACTATTGCTAAGGAGAATACGTGATGATATAAGCTTAATGGATCGACTCCATTAACTAGGCCTGCATTGAAAGGCATATCCGAGAATAACCCACTAGTTTGGGGGCAATGTATTAAGTTCGTATTGATGACCTTGATCAAGCCACATCGCAATGATGTCTAGTATGATGCCTGAACTTCAAAAGGAGCAAGTAGCTATTTAAGCTTAAGAAATGATCAGTGTTAGCTTTATTAGCTTTAAATTAATCTCGATTTTGATACAACGAAAACTTAAGCTCAATTAGCTTGCATTTAAATACTTTTAACTTAGTTTTCTTCCTTAAATTGCTTAAGAGTTCATATTTTCCAAAGAAAAATGTTTCAAATATATATTGATATTCAGAATACGTGTAAGACCTGTTTTAGTAACTTTAAGGCAAGCAAAATTATTTTATAAGGTGTTTTAAATGTACGTATCGATACAATGCATGTTAGTATTGATACCATGCTTAAAACCACTAAAGTATTGATATAATAGCCCAAGTATAGATGCACAATGTTAAGTATCAATACAAACCCCATAAGTATAAATATAATGCTTGGCAGTAGCTAAGGTTTGCATGAAACCCTCATTTGTATCTATACAAATTGTGCCAGAATTGATACATCAAGCAACGTATCAATACAAGTGTTCTTTGTATCAATACCAAACATTAAAAAATTACCAAGTCTTAGCGCTTGTCACTCTATTAGATTACAAACTTCATAATAGGCAAAAATTAAAACATGTATCGATATTACACCATATGACTTGAGACTAAAGGAGCATATTTCAATAGTAACTTAAATTTATGAAATTGTAACAGCTCCAAACCTTAGTCAAACATTACCAACAGCCATATTAAAGATTAAGGATATAAATAACCCTATCCAACACCTCCATAAGTAGAGAAACCAAGGGAAAGAGCTTAGAGTCATATTTTGCATTTCTCACATTCATTTTTCTAAGTAGTTCATATTTGTATAGGATTAATTATTCTTATCTTTGTATTCTTTCCTTTCTTGAGCTTAAACATGCAAACACTTAGCCGTCTAGAGATTTTCTTTGTTTACACGAACATCCTTGTATAAGGGGAGGCTACTACCTTAGCTATTAAAAGGTAGAGAGGCTACTATCTTGTTCTAGAAAGATAGAGAGGTTGCTGTCTCAACCTTGAAAGATAAAAAGGTTTCTACTTGTCTTTGAAAGTAAGAAAAATGGTTTATCTTAGCCACAAAAGATAGGGAAGAGGTTTTTATCTAAGCTTTAAAAAATAAACAGTTGTAAAGGTTATACCTTGTCCTTGAAAGGTAATTAATTCAAGATAGTGAATTAGGAACTCCTCAGTAAGTGAGGCTAAGGGAGAAGATGTAGGCAAGTGAGGCCAAACCTTTATAAATCATCACATTTGCCTCTCTATCCCTTACTCATTTATCTAGTTTATTTCTCTAGCCTACAACTCCAAAGTATTCACCTTTAAGATTTCTTAACTTGCATATTCAAAATTTTAATTCAAAAAAGTTTTTAAGAAATCAATTCACCCTCTCTTTGATTTCCATCACCATATTCAAGGTCCAACAATATGAAATCTTAAAGAATTGTTATATAAGGATAATAATAAGAGGTTCAACATACTTAACGAATTGTTCATAAGCAAAATGTTAGAAGGTAGCCTAAATAGACCTCATGTGATGAGATGTATTTTTAAGTCTTGAACACTTTAGATGGATCATGATCCACATGTTATCTATATACTTTCTTTTTTAGGAAAGACAATGGATATGATAAAGGAATATGCCAACATAGTGGATAACTAGATTAATAGAGTGCAAGGAAATTTTTGATATGATCAAAATTAAGAAACTTACAGCAGTTTCAATATTAGATACACATTGAGATTAATTCATTTCTTTTACTGCATGATACCTAAAAGTTGGTGCTTAAATATATATGACATATTATAAGGCCCAAATGAAAAGAGTAGTGAAGATGGACCATGTGAAATGGCAACCTTGTTGATATTGATCTAAGCTTTGCCTTTTCGGTTCATGTTTTTAAAACATAATCATGATTTTTTTATAAACATTAAATGTTTATTTTGGCATTTACATGCCACTTGAAGATGATTGCTGGTATTTGATGCCAAGCTTAGATTTAGTCCTTATTGAATAAATCATTATATAAAGAATTTATTTTATTTTATGGTCATGTTATTCTCATACATGCAACTTGCAATAGTGTTGAAAATACTAAATGGCCTATAACTTATCAGATTTAAAAATAGTTTTTGAATCCAATTCCCTTTAAATCTATAATGTTAGATTTAGTGGTAGGCATTTATGATTCTTTAAAAGTTAAAGATCATAATATGACTTATTGATAAATAGTCATGATGTTAACATGCAATTATTTGGAAATTGTTCCTAACTAGAAAGGATTGCATGTTTATACCTTAAAGATCATAAACAAACTCTTTTGTTTAGCCTCACAAAAGAAGTTACATTTGGATCATTAGTTTACAAGCTAATAAAAGATTCCTCATAGTTGTTAAAGTAACAATTGAGCCATGTGATTAGAATCTGGGACTCGTTGTGATCCAAATAGTTAATGACTTTGATAATGAGATTATCATGAATGTAACTGAAACATATTCTCACAATAGTACTAGAACTTTGGCCAAGTTGAGACATAATTGCTAATCAAAAGAGTAACAAATTGGATGCATTAGTGATTGGCTTAATGCTAGTAGGAGATTTTAGTATATGCCCTAGAGCTATCGAATTGGATGAGGCATATAATAGATAATAATGCAAACTAATCATTTTAGTTAATGGTTTAAGATTTTCCCTCATGTTAGTGGTGTGATTAACACTCATACAAACACTAATTGGATAAAAGCTCATGAAGGACAATAGCCTTGTAAAGTTAGTAATGAATTACAATAATGAGATCCTTATACATCAAAGTTGTGTTTCTAAAACTATTCCTAGTCATCATATTGTCAAGACAAGGCATTGACAATGTACAAAAACTATCATATGCTAAGCCTTCATGCATTAGATGTATATAACTCTTTGATATCATGAAAGATAAAGTATAGAGATACTTGGGGAAAACATATAGGTGCTTTTTTTGTGGAAACAAGTTCATTGAACTTGGCCCGTATAAGAACTCCATTTGGTATAAGTCACTCAAGTGTCTACCGAATATGCTTTCATGTGCCAATCATGTATATTTGTCCTTCGACTTGTGATACTATGTAATGCTTTGATTCCATCAAGAATGAGTCTGTAATAGATGGATGCTTATGATAGGGTGGTTTTAGGTATGGCATGAACCATAAAATGGTGAGTAAATGATCTAGAGAGGATTCACCACTCCAAGTGGCATACAAGACATATATCATTAGTTCTTGGCCTTGGTTATCTTAATAAAGTCATTGGCCAATGCATGATGAATTTAGAAGAAATTCTTTCTCTAAATTCTTGAGGTTAACCATAAGCTGCAAAAACTAATGTGGATTGATACATGAGTAGATATTGCACCATGCTCATGGTCTTTCCAAGATATCTGGTGAAAGGACTAAAGTACACTGAGAGACTGGTTATTAAAAGATTTTTTTAAGAGGTCATATTAACCCTTTCTATATATTAGGTGGCCATGATGCCTTGCTAGAGGACAATCTTGGTCTATAAATCTTTAATAGAATTATACTTTAATAGAATCTCCTAATTGTCACTAAGCTAATATTATCCAATTAATTAAATCTTAAATTGTTTAAGACGAGATTGGATAATGTCCTAATTTAAATGATGAATTCTAATTGGATTAAGTTTTGTCCTAATAAGATTAAGATAAAAATTATCATGTAAGAAACTATTTTTCTTAATTAAATTAAGACAAGATTAAAAAGACTATTTGGAATTGGCAAGTAGAAATTGAGTTAATATTTATTTAAACATATTCATAGATGTTGTAGATGTATTAGATAGTTACGGACTTAGGCCTAATATGATTGTAGATGGTTGATTGTTCAGGTGTATTTAATTTTTTAAATAGATTCTATGTACCCTATCTTATCTCTATTTTTTCATGGATGAAAATTTTTTTCTCATCTAATTCCCCTCAAATCTAATTCGAGGTTTCATTATTATAAATGCAATTAGATTACATACGAGTGTAAAACTGAATTATTTAAGAAAAATTTAGTATCTCAAAGATAAAGATCCAAGCATAGGCTTCATAAAGCCTAGAAGGTTGCAAGAAGACTTATGAAGTTTTGTTTGTAATCACCCAGGAATTGACTAAATAATCTCCTTCAGTGGCTCGAGGAGATTATATTAGTCAAGTCCATAATCATCCAAGTAGAATACATAATAGTAGATATATTTTATGTGATAATATAATATACTATGCATGCTAATAAAGATGAGACCTAAATTAAAATGAATGAATGAAATCCCTCTATGATATTTAGTCAAATGCAATGCATGATAAAAATGCCTTCCATTACTCATATCAAGATACCCAAGTTTTGGTTGCAGGTGATTTGTTAAGTTGCTTAAGTTCCCTTTTACCTAAGCTACTTAAGTTATGATTAATGTGTCTTACTTAACTAATGTTGTGTGGTTTGGATGTGTCACACTTGAACATGTGACGTTAGAAGCAAAGGTTAACTAAAATGCATATGATGCATTTAAGCAAGGAGTTACCACCTAATTGATTTGGGAGTTGCATAGAGATGTAGTTGGTAGGCTATGTTACCTATCCAACTTGGCTTGTTATGATTTGTTGAGTCACTCCAGGTTACAACACATTGAGAGGAGTCCTAACCCATCAGAAATACCTTGGAGAGATTTTCGTATAATAATGAGGGCTATTATTACAAAAATTAGTGGAAAAGCCAATGATGATTTAATACCTCGTCTATATTGGTTTAATACCTAAAAAACTATTTAATATTTATTTCATAGTAGGTTATTGATAATGTTAATTATGATAACCATATTGCAAGGCATACATACTTGATGCCATTAAACCAAAGTGTTTGGAGTAGTATGTTAAATAGAGAAATGTTCTCAATAAAAGGAAGGTAGCTGATCTACACATGATTGAGTTGGATTACTCTATTATCAATCTGACTACTTGGATTATTGATTCAAGATATGGATCACACTTATGTAATGACATAAGTTTATTAAAGAATAATAGAAAACTAGGCTCAAAGGAGGTAGTTCTAAGAATAAGTAATGGAGTAAAAGTTGCAGATGCTGCCAGTGGAACTTGTACCTTATCATTGCCTTCAAGCATGACCTTGGAACTAAAAGAATGTCTATATGTTCCTATATTATCTAGAAACATCA
>JBBYHM010373527.1:2698-12761 GCA_038381775.1 Adansonia rubrostipa
TATTTACTTATATTCTTCCTAAATCAAGGATTTGGAAGAATTTTAAGGAAGTCATGGTAAAATGTTATCCAAATATGGGAGATTTCAAAATTACTATCATTATCTTAACACATGTCAAACTATCGAATCTGAATTTTTTAAGAGCATAGCCTATTCGTTCAACCTTCAAGGAATCCAGAGAAAAAACAATTAATTCTAAAAGGTCTATAGTTAGATTTTTGGGACAATCATATATGTGGAAATGAAGGACCTTTCTAAAAGAGTTCAACCTATTACTGATCATCTATCAACGAAAGTTTCAAAATGTTCTCATTATCCTAGATATTGGAAATCATTATTGACAAAATTCATGGTCCACGATAGTATGCATAATATTCATAAATCAAAATTTATTTCAAAAATTAATAATTTCTAAAAAGAAATATACGAAAAGTTAAAATAGAAACTACCTCTGATTGGCAAACTACCATGAGATGGATGACGCTAAGACTAATTATTCTTCATAGGCATCCATTACTACATCAAATTTTGCCAAATGGGCATCCTTGCGAGTCTGTATTTTGCTTTTTCTTCTAAGCTGCCTTTTTTTTTAATCAAGAATGAGTTTCAAACTTTACTTGAGACTTTGGATAAGCCACTAAAAATTTGAAAACTCTTTAAAATACTTCAGATTTCACCACTGAAGACTTTAAAAACACTCCTAAAATGTTTCAAATATCACCATTGAAGACTTAAAAACTCTTTTGAATGCTCTAAATATCATTATTGAAGCTTTGTCTTCGAATATCATGATCGAAGACTTGTCTTCCAATATCACCATCGAAGACTTAGAAAACTCTTTTGAATGCTTCAAATATCACCATCGAATCTTGCAAATGCTTCGAAGAACACCATCAAAGACTTGTGCATGCTTGGAATATCACCATCGAAGACTTGTGCATGCTTGGAATATCACTATCGAAGACTTGTAGATGCTTTAAATATCACCATTGAAGACTTATGGATGCTTTGAATATCACCTTTAAAGACTTGTATATGCTTCAAATATCATCATCGAAGACTTGTGCTTGCTTCGAATATCACTATCAAAGACTTGTCTTCAAAAATTTTCAAATGCTTTGGATTTCATTGAAGATTTGTTTTTAAAAGTGCTTTGGATTTCACCACCAAAGATAAACTCTTTTAAAATGCTTCATATTTCACTATCAAAGAAAAAAATATTTAAATGCTTTGAATTTCTCAAGGCTTATTTTTTCAAATACCTTAGATTTCACCACCGAGGACTTTGGAAATATGTAATTTTTCTATGATTGAAGCAAATATAATTGTTGCAAAAATGATGACATTGATCATAATTGCCATTATCGAGAATGACACAAATGCTCATGAAATGATGCAGATACAAATATCAATAAAAAAAAAATGCATAAGAAATTATCAAATGCCCATATCACTTAAGTGGTACAGATGATCATGAAATAATGCAAATATCAAGCATCAAATGAAGCAAATGCTGTGAATAATAAGGAAATTGAAATTCTATTTGGCTATGTCTACCTCGTGCTCAAGGGAAAATTGCTTTTTTTTCAATCTTTTGTCACCATCTACCTTAATAAGTTTTAAATTCTCAATGTCAAATTTTAATCATTTTTTGGTCCATAGATTAGTTCTTTATCCTGATTCAGTGCCCTTTAATAAAAAAGCTTGTCTATTTTTTATGGCACTTTTCAAAATTTTTCCTTAATGATTATCTTATTGAAAAGTGAATTTTGTTTTGAACCTTCAGGCTACAAACATGTGATGTTCAAATCACTTGAAGACTAACGATCTTTTGTTTAAAAATTTCCTGAATGACAATTTATTTTCTTAAAATGTGTCAAAAAGCTAAAAATTTTGGTTGGCCTAAGAATTTCAAAACCGATAGGATACATTCTTTATTTTCCTAGGCATAAATGGATAGGGTCATATGAAACATGTATTTCTTTGAAAATTAGACAAATTCAATGTTTCTTTAAGTTTCTTGATTATTAACACTTCAATGAGTAACAAGACTAGTCGTGAAGGGCTCAGAATCAAATGGTCAAGCTGGAAAGAGGATGGATTTAATTTTTTAAATAAGTCTCTTCGGTCGAGAATTGACAACCTAAGTTACTTAGGGATTTTTGGTGTCCCTAAATTTCTTTGAAATAATCTTTCCTCTTATAAGATTTTGTAGTTTCTCTAGGTGAAACCAGTGATTACGTTATTTCATTTTGATTTACAAGCATATTCAATTTTTTAGTATATCACTGATGGAAAATTAAATAACATAATGATTTGTGTTTGCAAGGGGAAATTTTGTGCTTGAATCCTTAGAATCTACAATGTGGGTAATAGGCTATATTTAAATATAGTCGAAAGGGAATATAGCTTATAAAGGTTTTGTTGGGAACATGGTGCAGTTTTGTTTAGTCACATTAACCCAGGATATAAGTCATAAGCGACTTCTAAGAGATAGTGACAAAATCCGTGTTTTAGTTATTGAAAAAGTAATAAAGTTTTGGGCATAATCTTGGCGCACATTCAATTACCACAATTAAGCTCCATAAAAAAACATCTCGTTTGTTTGATTTTCAAAGAAACTCAATTTGGGAACTTTATTTTATCATTCTTTATCTAGGAAATCATGGATTGCGAACTTTACAGTTTTTTCCCCAAAGTATTAGGTCTTTTAAATGATCATGGCTTTATTCAAAGGGAAAGAAATGTAAAAGTATAAGCCTTTTTTTTCAGCATGAATCATGTTTTTGAAATATACTTTTAAAACATTTAATATGCATGATTTACCAAATGATATCAATTCAGAGACAAGGGCTTTTCAAAATAAAGGTTGCACAACTTACTATGGTATGTGTTCCTTTCTTAAAAACCTAATTGTTTACAATGCTTATTTTATGTCCATATGCCTTTTAATGACATCTAGCTTTCCCCTCTTTAAAGCTTAATTTCCCAACCTTAATATGGTCTCGAACTTTGTACTTACGAGTTAGACAATCCTCTGTGGAATGGATTGAATTACTAAAATGATAATCATAACACTGGCTAACATTATACCAATCCGATACAAGGGCTTCAGAGGATCAATTTGAATAAGTGTTAGCAGGTGATTCTTGATAAGCACCGGTAAAAGCTTTATATAGGAGAAGGGGATCTGCTTAATTCAATTTTGGTTTTGCTTCTTGTCTCTACTTTAACAGTTTTGATGAACACTCAACTTGTGCACAGATGTGAAAGTCAATGTAACTATAAGCATTGGTTGGTAAGGACCTTGGGATGCACTAGATGCACTATTCATGCCATCATAACGAGGCTCATAAAGGTGAGACAGATATTCATCAGGATCTTTAAGTGGCTAGTTTATCTAAAAGATAACCTGAATTTCTTTTTCCTTTTTAATTGCTTTTCTCTTCTTTACCATAGGCATACCACTCACTTGTATCTTTCTCTTTTTGATAGCATTCTCAATCATTTCCCCAATTACCACTATATTAGTGAAATCCTTTATGGCACTTCCTATGAGTTGTCAAAGAATGGATTTGGTAGTGTATTCAGAAATAAAGATGCTATCTCTTTTTCCAACAAAGGTAGTTGTACTTATGCTATTATATCCATCCATCTCTAGGTGTACTGTGTGAACTTTTCTATTGATTTTTTCTCTATTTCTAGAGAAATAATCGATTTGGTGCCAAATTTGACATATGCTTATATTGTTGAAGAAAAGCATTAGCCAAGTCCATCCAAGATTGTACTTGACTCTGATTTAAGTCATTATACCATCTCGTTGCTAATCTTGCCAAGCTTTCTTGGAAGCAGTGAATAAGAAGCTCATCATTATGTATATGCCCAAACATTTTTCTAATAAACATTTTGTTATGAACTTAATGTGGTGCCACTGAACTTTTTAAAACTTGGCATTTTGAACTTGAAGGGGAAGATTAGATTCGATACCAAACTTAACTAGTCTACATCTACATTACTGACATCCCTGACTTCTTCTATTGATTTTAGTTTTTTTTTGAGGAAATGGTATCTTCCCTCATCACTCTAGAGCTTTACTATTTTTTTAGTCTTAAACCTATGATTTTCCTGTTCCAAAATTCCATTAAGTTCCATAACCATTGGATCATCCAAAATAGGATTTTATGCTGCACCCGTTGCCCTTTCATAAGCTTTAGGGTAAGGATGAATATGCATTACGGGACTAGTTCTCATAGATTAAGCACCTTATGGTGATTGTCTTTCTATCGTGAATGAGCCAGCAATAGTATTGTAGTGTTCCTTTAATTCACCTTTTTCCCTCTAGTAGTCATCGTTTCCATCGATTCAAAGATTTATGCTTGCATCCCATCTCATTGTTTCATGATTTTTTTCTAACGTTTCACAATTGCTTGCCTCTATCCTTTCTAGGCGTGCTAAATATTTATCTCCCATGATTTATGACATTCAATTGTTTTGATAATTTTACTTTGAAAAAGAAAATTCTTTTAAAGAACTCATAAAATTTGAAAAAAAAACCTTCATTTTACCCCATCACCTTTATGCAATGCATGTAATGAATGCATGTATGAATCCACATATACGAATGAATGTAAGGATGAAATTAGGATAATATCAAAAACAAAGTAATATGAACAAATAAAAAAAGATAAAAGAAGATGAGAAATGAACTAGTATAAAGAATAAAAGAATTAATATAAGAAAGTTAAAGGTTGCCCCAAATAAAATTATCAGGGTGTTAAAATGCCCCTTAGGAAAAAATGGGATGGCCTTGTTTCTAGTGATGATGTTCATAAATCATCACCTGATCTACACGTCTAAACTGTATAGTCAAGGCCTTAGGATGCCACTCAAAGTTAAATAAAGATCATATTATGAATGACAATACTTGTTCATCATCATCAGATATCTGGAATAAAAACAACAACTACTTCTAAGGTGAAGTAAAAATCTTTCCATAAACGGTGATGCTAGCTCATCATCACTTGATTTATACACTCATAAGATAAAATAAAAAAGGAAAAGGATGAAAAGTGTTCCCTTGTATGTTCCTAATTCATTAACCTTTTTTTTATGCTTGAAGGAGAATCTAATAATATGCATGTGCACAATGTATGTGGGGAACAAAAAAACTTTTATGACTCAATGCTTTCAAAAATAACAAAAAACCCTATCCTAAATGACCCATAGAAATAATGCTACAAAGGAAGCAAAAAGGTTAGTGAAAATAATGAACAACATATACCAGAATTTCCATACAAATCATAAATATAAAAAAATTATTTTGAAAATACTGGGAATTATAGTTAAATACCGGCTGAGGCTGAATTAATAAAATTTAGTTAACACATAATTAATTTAAGGCTTGACTCTCTAACCTGTCCGCAGTAGAGTTGCCAAGTTATCGCAACATGGTCTGGATGCGAATCCTGACCAGCCTAGGATGTACCCCTCGTTCCTATATATATATATCATTATATTTTATTTTGGGGGCCATATTATTATTATTATTTTACCTTTTGTTTATGGTGACTAAATATTCAAGATGAATTGATCACTTGACTTAACTCTAAATAGTCATAATAAAACGACCATTTATTTTAAAGTCACCACTAATTAATTTTGGCTATGTGAGATTGGTCACCTATCGGAGTTTATATTTTAAGGGTTACGATAAACTCTAATGTGAACCTTAGGCTGAAAATAACCTAAAATCCGATTAGATGAAATTAGACCCCTAGGATTGTCTTAAAAATCAAGCAAAGAGAACTTAACCCCAATCAAACCTATTGATTAGAACCCAAGTTATGAGAATCTTGATTGCCATTAGTTACTATGATAAGATCAATTTGAGTTCTTGTTTAAAGAACAAAAAAATGTTCTCCCAAAGTGAAAAAACTCTCAAGATATTTTTTTTATTCAAATCTGCTAAATTACATGAATAAGGCAGCCTTATTTAAGCCTAAAATCTGTAGAGTTCTAACTAAACAAGGACAATCCTAATCAATAAGGATAAAATCCTAATCTGATTAAGACTTCTTTAATCAACTTAAAAATCCTCAATACAATCCTAATAGTAATCAATATAAAGTCCACTCCTTATCATAATCTGATTAGGAATTATCAAAATAAATTAAAATTAAAAGGTTAAATTCTTATGAAAAAAAATCTGAAATCCTAAACTATAAGCCCATGAATACATGGAAATTAGGCTCTATTCATCTTGAACATGTGCATTAGGCTCCAATTCAACCTCAACACAATGTGAAAAAGTGATCAATCTTAGCAATGCATCTGATTCATTTTAAACAGTCTCATTTGCTTATATTTCCATGATTAATCCTTGCAAAGCTTGCGTTATGTGTTTAATCTTTGCCCTAGTCATCGAACCTCCAATTCCTCGCCAACAATCATAAGAATGGGTGGAAATAGGTTTTGTGTTAGATGATCTCCATCATTCCCTCCCTCTTCAAAAGCATTCATCCTCGAATTACCTACATCATGCAAAGATAAGTTAGTAACGTTAAAGGTAGCACTCATATTACCATAGCTATTTGGCAAATCTAGCTTGTAGGCATTGTCATTGATCCTTTCTAACATTTGAAAAGGTCAATCTCCTCTAGGCTGCAACTTAGATTTCCTTTGAGTGAGAAACCTTTCCCTATGCAAATAAACCCAAACCTAATCTCAAGGTTTGAAAATGACCTTAATATGCCCTTTATTATCTTGCCTTGCATATTATTCATTTTTCTTATCTATTTAGCTCAAACCTTGGCATGCAAATCCCTAACAAAATCTACCTTATTCTTGCCATCCAAATTAGCATGTTCATCAGTAGGCAAAAGTAAGATATCCAAGGGAGTTAAAGGATTAAAGTCATACACAACTTTAAAAAGAGAATAAGAAGTAGTAGAATAAACAGTCCTATTGTAGGAAACTCATTATTTGCAAACATCTCTCCGATTGTTTTAAGTTCTTTTGAATGATAGCAGATAACAAAGTCATAAGTGTCATATTAACTGCTTCAGTTTGTCCATCTGTTTGAGGATGTGCAGTAATATAAAATAAGAGTTTAGTTCCTAACTTGTTCCATAAAGTTTGCCAAAAATGACTTAAAAACTTAACATCCCTATCATTTACTATTGTTCTTGGCAATCATGCAAACATACTATTTCTTTAAAGAATAGATCAGCAATATGTCTCACATCATTGGTTTTTGAGCATGCATAAATGCACCATCTTACTAAACCTGTCAACAACAATAATTATGCTATCCTTACCACTTTGAGATCTAGGCAAACCTAATACAAAATCCATAAATATATCCATTCAGGGTTGATTTGACATAGGTAAAGGCATATATAAACCATGTGGCATTACTTTAGATTTTGCTTGTTTACATGTTATACACTTATCTTAGATAGATTGTACATCAAGTTTCATGTTAGGCTAATAAAAACGTTCATAAAATATATCTAGTGTCTTTTGCACACCAAAATGCTACATCAGACCCTCCATGAGTCTCTCTAACTAGCATTTCACATAGAGAACATATAGGCATATATAATTTATCTTTCTTAAACAAGAACCCATCATGCCTATAATACTTACCATATGCACACTTGAACATGCATTCCATACTTGGCTGAAATTAACATCATCAATATATAAATCTTTAATAAATTCAAAACCAAGTAATTTAGTTTGCAATAAAGTAAGTAATGCATACCTTCTAGACAATACATTAGCTATAACGTTTTCCTTTCTACTCTTGCACTTAATCACATAAGGAAACATCTTAATAAACTCTAACTATTTGGCATGCTTCTTATTGCTTACCTTAGGATTTCAAATATTTCAAGCTCTTATGATCAGAATGGATTATGAATTTCATTGGCCATAAATAATGTTGCCATGTTTGTAGAGTTCTCACTAATGCATACAGCACCATGTCATAAGTAGGATAGTTTAACGCTGCCCCACTAAGCATTTCACTAAAATTAGCAATCGGTTTGGAATCTTGCATCAAAACAGCTCCTATTCCAATTCCGGATGCTTCACATTCAACTTCAAAAGCTTTATCAAAATTAGACAAACATGGCAAAAGTGCATTAATCAACCTATCTTTCTACATATTAAAAGCTTTCTTATGCACATCATCCCACTTAAACACAACATTCTTTTTAACAAGTTTATTTAAAGGTGCTGTAATAGAGCTAAAGTCTTTCATAAACCTTCTATAAAAACTTGCTAACCATGAAAACTCCTTACCTCATTTGCATTCCTAGGTGTTGGCTAGTTCCTAATTACCTTAACTTTATCTTCATCTACACTTATTCCATGCGAACTCACAACAAAACCAAAAGAAACAATGGATTCCATGCAAAACGCACATTTTTTAAGATTAGCATACAATTTATGCTCCGTTAAAGCATTAAAAACAGCATGCAATGTTTAACATGATCATCCAAATTTTTGCTGTATACTAAAATATCATCAAAGGTAACCACAATAATTTCCCATTAAAAGAATGCAAAACATGATTCATCAATCTTGTAAGGTGCTCAGTGCATTAGTTAAACCAAACGGCATCACTAACCACTCATATAAACCATATTTTGTCTTAAAAGTAGTTTTCCATTCATCACCTTCTTTCATGTGATTTTGATAATAGCCATTCTTTAAATCAATTTTAGAAAACACACATGAACCATGCAATTCATCAAGCATATCATCTAACCTAGGAATAGGATGTTTATACTTTCTAGTGATTTTATTGATGGCTCGATAATCAACATACATGCTCCATGTTCCATCTTTCTTTGGCACCAAAGTCATAAGAACTGAACATGGGCTAAGACTCTCTCTTACGAATCCCTTTTGCACTAATTCATCCACTTGCCTTTGAATCTCCTTTGTCTTTTCAGGATTTGCTCTATAGGTTGGTCTATTAAGGATTGATAAATTGGGAATAAAGTCTATTTGATGCTCAATACCTCTTAAAGTAGGTAGTCCATGTGGTATTTCCTCAGGAAATAAATTTATGAATTCTTATAATAAATAAACAACCATAGTAGGCAAAAAAGGGTTAAAATCGTTAGTTTAGAAATAAACATCCTTGTACAAAAGTACAAATAGTAGCTGCCTTACTACATAGCACTCTTAATCTCACTTTTTTTTGCAAAAATACTAACTCTCTAATTTGTTTCTCTATTTTGCTCTCCACATTCTGAATTTTTCCCCTCGCTGCACATTACTATGCTTTTTTTACTCTCTTACACACGCTCCTTTTTTATATTACTCATTTCTTTTTCTTGTGCACTTATTTTCTTTTCTTTCATCTTGCACTCTTTAACTATCCTAATCTGGTCCTCATATACCTTTAATGGTTTGGGAGGAGTTAATACAATAACCCAGTTATTCATTACAAAAATATATCTATTCTTATACCTATCATGAGTAACCTTCCTATTGAACTGCCATAGGTGCCTCAAAAGTATATGGCTAGCATGCATTGGTGCCATATCATAAAGAACCTTATCATTGTAGTTGCTAATAGAGAATGCAACTAACACTTGCTTTGTCACTTTAAATTCTCTACAATTATTCAATCATTGTAGCTTATATGGTCTTGGTTGCTTTAATGTAGGCAGATTTAGCTTTTCAACCATCAAAGTACTAGCAACATTAGTGCAACTACCATTATCAATAATCATGCTACATCTTTTATTATTCACACGACACTTAGTACGAAAAATGTGCTCATGTTGTATTTCATCACCATCTTTCTTAAACTGTATATTAAGAGCATGCCTAGTAACCAACATATCTCCGTGCATAGGTTCTTCAATGTCAACATCACTATAATCCTCCAATAGTGGCATTTCATCATCATTTGCACGCACACTCTCTAAGTCACCATTATCCATAACAATCATATTTTTTTTATTTGGACATTGAGAAGCAACATGCCAAAACCCTTGACACTTGAAACACTTAACATGCCAAAACCCTTGACACTTGAAAC
>JBBYHM010373537.1:0-17493 GCA_038381775.1 Adansonia rubrostipa
AGGTAACTCTTGATCGAAAAATAAACAGAACTGCTGCTTTTTTAGTTAGTTTTTATATAGACAAATCATTTTCAATATCCTACGAGATAATTAAATTCAAATATTCCTCTGTTTCGAACAAAATAATAAAAAAAGTTTTGTCCTTCGTTTCCAAACAAATTACAACAAAAAAAATAAATACATATACGAAGTAAGCCATATACCTGAGGGGGGCCATGCACTACGACAAATGGAGGCGGTTCGCCGTAGGAACAATCGATAATAGGAAGATGAAGCCTACGTTGCTCTTTTTCGACGACAAGTGATTGCAATTTCTTTGCTTTTGCATTGGAACAGAAAGAAAATGCCTAATATAAAAATCAATTTAAAAAAATGTTGAAATTATTAGCTAAAGCAAAAGAGCCAGCACATAGTTGGTAAAACAGAAGAAAAGCAATAGAAACTTAGGATTTTGCTACTTCGAGTCGGCGTTTTGATTTTTGTTTTTGCTTTCATTTTAGCACAGGCGCCCGAGCGGCGAGAGCGGTGAGCCTTGTGCGATTGTTCATCAGGGCCGTTACCCATGGCTATGATGGCTTCTTGGCAAATAGGGCCCCATGTGGTTTTCATCGTACCAGTAGTAAGGTGCGGTGAGGCCTTTTCGGTGCAAATACACTATAGCTATCATTTGGATAGCAGGAGCCCAGTGACAGCCCAGTGACAGTTGATGACGTGGCCATCAGTGGAGGGAAAAAATTCAATTGGCGACAAACTCTAGTGAAAATTTTTTATTCCATTGGTTTTTTTATCTTTAATTTAGTTTTATTTTTTTGTTTATGTTTATATTTACAATAAATTTATAGTTATTTAAAAAATTATTTATATAATCATTATTTTAAATAGATTATTTTATTTTCATTTAACATTATTTTTTATTTTTAAACATGTAAATATAATTTTACTTTATTTATTTTTATTTTAATTATTTTAAATATTTATTAATTTATCAAATATATTATAAAATTTTATTATATATAAATTGTAATATAATGTCTTTAATCATAATTTTTTTCTTTTTACTATAATTCACCTTACCGTCACCATTGTATTTGCATCCAAATATAGATCACACTACTAATTTTAAACCACTATAATATCCAATCTCATCATTATAATAATTAATCTCACCAAAACTAATTTCACAGCCCATCCACATGTCATTAGAAAAGAAACTAGCAATAATTTATTACTATTACTAACAAAAATATATTTGTCTTGTGGGCCTTTTAGCTGAGATGCCAAAAACTATGGTTGGCTTTGGTTTTAGCTTAAGTTGCAAAAACTACGGTCTTTGTAGAGTTTTATTTTAGGTTATGTTAGGAGTTTTGGCTTAGGTTGCAAATGCCAAGAAGTGCATTAGTAACTCCAAGTCAATCGTCCTCATGTTTGGTTTTGCATAAACTTAATTTTTTCTAGGTTTTATCTAAATCCTACTCGGATCTATATTCAATACCTAGTTTTAAGTTTGGTTCGAAGCTTAATTAATATGGGCTATAATCTGGTCATGCCTAGTTTATCCAACTTTTGGGCTTGTTGGCCTTATTATTATTTTGTTAATTTTAAAATTTTTATTTTGCTGGACTTAAAAGCCCAACGCAGGGCCCAAACCTACACATCTCAAGCCAGACAAGGCCGTTCGAAAAGCTGTTTGCCTGACACTACCATCAGCCATCCTTGACCATAACCCTAATTGACCTACCCACTGCTAACCTAACAACATCCACCCTAGGCTTGCACACAGCCATTGCTCTTCATATATAGCTGAGATTTCCAGATTAGGGGGGAACCTAAGGGAAAGAGAGCAACTGACATAAAAAAAACATAATAAATAGTAAACAAAAAATGGATTATAAAACCACAAAAGAGTTTTAGGTTTTTGGGTTGGAAGGGTTCCAGGTGTTATTTTCAAAATCATAATGGTGAGATAGTAGCTTAAGATGTGGGGGGCTTAGGTCTGAATCTGAGGCCTGAGGCCGATCGGATAGCCAGATAGAGATTGCAAAAGTGTTTGTTTCAAATTTCAAACTTAGATCTAAAGGTTTCTATTTTGATTCGATGAAAACCATTAAGGGATTCAGAAATAAGAGGCCGTGGAGAGTTCATAGAGGGATTTTAGTGGTCCTCACCCTAGTAAGAGCTGTTAATGGCAAGACACGGCAGCCGGCATGTCTTTCAAGACAAACATACATATTTATTTCTTCATTCTTGCTTCTCATTTTTCTTTTTCTTTTTCTTTTCTCTATTTCTTTTTATATCTTATTCTTTTTCACTTTGAAGGAATTTGAACTTTCTTTGTTCTCTCATTTAAAAGAATTTAAGAGTTGAACTTTCTCTATTCTTTACTTTGAAAGAACTTGAGATTTGAACTTTAAATCAGTCTTTGGACTTTGCTTCATGAGATCTAACTTGTTTTTCTTGTATCAAAATTTGCCCCTTCTAACTTTGAAGCTTTGCCTCACTTGTCCTTCAGTGAGGAGGGTGATCCTTGATTAGGGTTTAAAAAAAGAAATAAATCATTAGACTTAAAAGGGGCTACAAAGGGAATATTTTTTATGTTTGTGGAAGGACAGAGAAAAATGGCCATTTGTCATTTTAAACAATGCCATTTGAGCTATTTTAGCATTTTTAAAGGAAAAAGGATGAATTTTTTTAAATGATTTTAAGTGCCTTAATAACGTGATGTTGCAATCAATTTTTTTCAAAATTTATTCATTTATTTTTTATTTTTTTCTTTTTCTTTTTAGCTTAAGGTATGCCTTTTACACTATCAGCTTCACAGCCACCAGTGAATCATGGTTTTGGTTAATTCTTTAAAAACAAATCAGATTGGTATGGGAAAACTTTGAATTTCATAACTCATGCATTAGGCATATAATTGAAAAGGTTTTGTGTTAGAGGAAAATGTGCTTTTGACTTATTTATACTCTCTCTTCTAAAATCAAGGATTTGGAGAAGTGTTACAAAAGTTATGATAAAAGGTTATTTAAATGAGGGAGATCTTAGAGTTACTATTATTATTTTAACAGATATTAAACTATCGGTATCCAAATGTTTTGGGAGTATAACTTATATGTTTGACTCTCAATGAATCCCAAAAAGAAGATTTGGATGTGGAAGGTTTATGATTGTGAATGATCTATGGGTGTGAAAAGTCTATAGTTGAGAGTTCAGGATATAAATGCAAGTGAAGGACCTTTGCGAGAAAGTTCAACTTAATGGTGATCATCCATCAAAGAAAAATTTTCCAAAATGTTGTCATTCCCCAAGATAATAGAATTCAGTATTAACAAAATTCATGGCCCATGACAAAATGTGCATTATTTATAAACCAAAATTTATTTCAAAATTCACAGAGTCTAAAAAATATATATAGAATTTTAAAGCTAAGATAGAAACTGGTCTGTTTAGCCTACTACCATAAGGTCAATGATCCTCAGAGCAATCGTCCTTGATAGGCATCCACCACCTCTTGAAATTTTGCTAGCTTGAATGCATTGCAGTTCACCATGGAATGGCCTTCAAACCTTTTAATGATACATATTTTTGACATTCAGATTATACCATTCTCGATAAAAAAGTCTTCTAGGCTTTGTTGGAATAGTGAAGATCATCTAATTCTGAAAGAGCAAAAAAAAAGAGCTTTGGTAAAGTAAATTAGTAGGGCAAGATACACCTTCATCCTTTTTTTCTTTGCTTCTGAGAATCACCTGAATCATTTGTTGAGTCTCTTTGGCTTTTAGAACTTCGGGTCGAAAAGTTCGCATAAAATGATGAAAGGCTAGGGGTAAGGACACAATCCAAATGGATTTCCTCACTTTCTCAACTCATGATTCTAACTTCTATCAGTCGTAACTTGTTGGCATTTATGGATATAGTCATTTTCTCATCATGCATATGCCATCTGACTGGTATCCATGCTCCTTTCAGTTTTTATACCATGTTCAATCTTTTCTATTGCAAACAAAATATTTGCGAACTCAGGGAAAACATTTTCAATCAATTTGTTATAGTACAAATGCGAAAAGTTATCCATAAAATAGGCATGCATTTCCCTATTAGTGAGAGATGGTTAGATGAACGAAGCTATATATTTCTATCTAATAACATATTCTCTACAGCTCTTATTAGAATTTGAAGGGTTTCTTGATCGAGGTCATCTCTAACATGTGTTTATATTGTATGCAAAAATGCTAGACTCAAATCCCTCTATGTATTCATCTAGCCTTTCTTTAACTATAAGTACCATTCTAGAACTGTCCTAGTTAGGCTTTCAGAGAAAATATGGACAAGCAATTTCTCATCTTCGGTATACCCAACCATTTTGCGACAATATTTTGTCAAATGTGCCTTGAGGAAAGTGAACCAACCATGCTTTTCAAATTTTAGAATTTTAAACTTGAATTAAATTTGGCATTAGACCGAGATTATCCATATCAACCCAGTTATGGTGGTTAGCCCCTACTATGCCCTCAAGCTTTCTTTCCATAAGCTGTAACTTTTTTTTTTTTAATTTTTGCTTTAGCCAACTCTTTGCTTTTTTGCTTATGCCCTTCTTTTTTATCTAAGTTAGGAACTGCTAACTCCTCTTGTGCGATGACAGTCTTCGCATTTACCCCTTGTGCGAGGATATCAGGATTAATATTAACAGTTAGTGATGGACCGGTTGCAGGAACATTTTGCTATACATTCTAAGTACCTATTAGCCGTGCATCTTGGACATTGGCCAATAGTCTTTCAACTTGCACCCCCTGTATGTCCCGATAAGAGTATCAATAGTACTTTCTGCTGTTTACGAATTGGCTCTTTTATCTGAGGAATTTGAGTCACGATGCAACACTATTATTTCATCAACAAAAATTCTCTGATTTATTCATTGTTGGCGTACAAAACCATATTTACAAGAATCAAAAGGTAACAAAAAAATCTGCTTTAACAAACACTTCATTTTCCTAACGGTGCTAATGCTTCTAGGGAACAATTGCTGATTCTAATAATTCTTTTTGAACCCTAAATTTACAAAGTCAAAAGATTATCTTTAAAATCACTTCCTTACCATTTAGCACTTTACTGTCTTTAACTAAAGGGTTTAGTCGTTGAGTTCCTAAGTAATTTAACCTTCTTTCCTTCAAAACTTAACATTCCCAATTGGTTGAATTCCCTAACTTTGTATTTCAACTGGAGGTAGTCTTCTATTGGGTGACCTTGATTGCGAGAGTGATAATCACATTGGTCATTGGCATTGTAACTGCTTGGGTATGGGGGCTTTAGCAGCTTCATCTATAAAGGTACCAAAAAATAATTCTAAATAAGTTGCGATAGCAATTCAGCATAACGGATAGGAATTGGATTGAATTGATTCTAGCTTCAACTATTTTCTCACCCCTTTGCGGTAAATGGTTTGGAAATAATTTGGCGATGACTTTCTTCCAATCCATTTTCTATTCAAAACCTTAATGCTCCAATTTCATAAAGTTTTCCACCTCGTTTTTAAATTGAATACAATCCTTAATAGAGTGTCCTTGGATTGCATCATAGTAGTCACAATAAGCCTGAGGATTATACCTCTTTTATATGGAATTTTATGGGATTTAAAATAAACAAGTATGTGAAGATGATTTTGAAGCAAATGATGGTACACATCCCTATAAGTTAGTGGGATTGAATCAAATCAAAATCTTTTTTGATTTCCTAACATTTTCTTACTCGTATCTGAACTTGCGAGTGATTAGGTATTGGTAAAACATTAGTAAGGGCTTGGTTTAATATGTAGTGATGGAAGATTAGATATATTCTTTCTAGTTATCTGAATAAGCCATGGATCAGAATCTTCCCCTAGCTATATGCTTGATTCAGTCTTTGAATTGTCAAGTGCATAAGGTGGATTAAAGGTGATAGTGATGTGACTCTCAAGAGCAATCCATTTTGCTTTGATTCTGGTCCCCCATCTTTTCTATCAACTCTGAAAGCTGCTCCTTTATTTCTTGTACATCTTGTCTGACGTCGCCGATGGTCTTTTCTAAAGTGCTAACTTGTTTTCCAACTGAGTTGTCAAGGTCATGGCCAATTGACCTAGTATAAATGATGAAGCATCTTTCGCAGACTCCCATTTTAGAATGTTAGTAGTTTTTTAAACAATTTTCCAAGCGGACTTTTTATTCCATGAGCCTCATATCCAAATTCCTGTCGGATAGACTCTGACATGCTGGTTCTTAGCTCTAAATTATCACCTATGTCTTGGTTCTTAAAAATCAATAAATAAAATGAATTAGCACATCATGGAAATTATGAATGCATGAGCAAATAAACAAATGAATACGTGAAAAAAATGCTCGAATGAGTTTGCAAATTTTTATGAAATATATATCTGATGCAAAAATTTGAAAGGAAAAATCATGACAGCATTTTCCTTCTTTCACTTTTTTTTATTCTTCTTCTTTTTTTTTAACTAAAGAAAAAATTCATGAAATCCATTTTCCTGGTCATACGAATTTTTATTAAAAATGAAATAGCAACGACCAAAAATTGCCACAAGAAAATTCATCATAATATAGCAAATCAAGGCAAAAATAATAAAAATAAAATTTATCATAGCAACGCAATGTATAATTATTGATATCAGGAAAATCAAATTATAAAAGTAAAAGGTTAGAAGCTTTACGCCATATGTACCTATTTTAGTAACGTATAGAATCGGGACTGGCTCCAATTAGGCGAGACCCTTACAGTATATTACATGAAATTCGGGTTAGACGCCTAAATAGGTTTTCAAATTCCTCAAGCCTAGAAAGGATTGACGAGGTACCTTAATCCTTACCCATTGCAGGTTTATGTCAAAAAGGGTTTAATTCAAGTGGGAGTATCTTTCATGCCTGTAACGAGACTAACACCTTGGGCAAGCGTAGAAATTCACACCTGATAGGTTTTTCATTAGTCTGGATAGAGGCTAACACCTCAAAAGGTAGAACAACTACACCCCCTCTAAAAATATTCGGTAGCCTATGCCCTCTCCATATACTGGAGGAGTCTAATGCATATGCATATGCACTGTGTGTGAGGGGTAATAAACAAACCTGTCATGACTCTATTGTTTCAAAAATAAAAACTCCTATCTTAGATGCCCCAAAAAAATGCTGCAAAAGAAACAAATGGGTTACTAAAAATATAAAAAGACTGCATAAATCAATAGTATAATAAAAATTTTGTTTTGAAAAATACCATGAATTATAGGTAAACACCAGTTGGAACTGAATCAATTAAAATTTAATTAACACATGATCAATTTTAGGCTTGACTCTCTAACCTTTCCCTAGTAGATTTGCCAAGTTATCGCAACGTAGCCCGGATACAAATCCTGACTAGCCTGACTTAAAAGGCCCTAATTTCGATATTTATTGAAAAATCAATATTTTATATTAATATTAATATTAATATCATTATCATTATCATTATTATTATTTTTTATAGGGACCATATCATTATTAATATTTCTTTGTTTTTGGGGAATTGGATTGTCAAGATGAATTGCTTACTCGACTTAATAGTAATTACAAAATGACTATTTATTTGGAGTGCCACCAATCTATTTGGGCTAGGTAAGATTGGTCACTTACCAGAATTCGTATTTTAAAGGTTAAAAAACCCTATAATGTTAACTCCAAGGTCCATTATCATACCAGAGATCATATGGAAGGGTCCAAAAGTCAGTTACAATCACAAATAAGGATCGACCCTCTTATGATGCTCGAAAAATATTACCTTATTAATTACGTGTTAACTTAAATTTGATTTTTATCATGTTTCAACATATGGCATTTAATTGTAATTAATATTTTATGAAACAAATTTATTATTCCATGCTGAGAAAATCGGGTTTTTAATATTTTTGGAAGTCAAAATCTCTTACATATCCCACCGGAGGAGTTGTGGAATAGGAAAGTATTTAAACATCAAAATATCTTTCACAACTTGCGGGAGGACCGAAGGAATGCAAAAGGTTTTTTTTTTTTTAAATTTATAAAATCTTGGTTTTTACTTGGAAAAGGATATCTCATTACTAAAATAATCCGTAGAGCCCCTCTCATATTCTAAGAGAAATTTTATATATTATTTTAATTCGGAGACATTGCTTTAATTTTTCAAAAATTTTGATTTATATAATATAAAAAGAAAATGCCTTAAGACTTGATTTGGACGAAAGGTACTAAACTCGACTCAAAGGACACAAATCAGGTCAAAATGACCAACATGTACCCAGAGTGCACTTTTGTCATGAAAGCATCACAGTGCATCTAAAGGATTTGGTTTTATGATAAATTACTAAAATGCTCATAAGGTATACCTTTGACATAAAGGTATCTCAGTACTCTAAAGGACATAATATCACTATAAAAATTATGAACCTATCTTAAAAACACACCTTCGGCATAAAAGCATCCTAGTAACTACCTAGGACGACTCTCGAAAAAATTATTAAAATGTCCCTAGGGTATACCTTTAACGTGAAAGTATCTTAGTACCTTAAAGGACACGAAAAGGATCATCAAAAAGTGAACCTATCCTAAATATACACTTTTGGCGTAAAAGTATCCCAGTAACCACCTAGGACTTAATTCTAAGAAAAGTTACCAAAATGTCTTTAGGGACTAGCTTCGTCATGAAAGCATACCAACGACCCCAAAGAACTCGATAAAGGTAGAAAATAATAATTTTTACCCTAAATGGGTAATATAGATATCAAAGTGAGCTAGAATGCAAATCATGCAATTAAGCCCTTAAAATTTTTTAATACCCCACTAGAGGACCAGTGGATACTAAAGGTTTTAGTATTTTCTATACCTATTCAAAAGACCAAAGGAATGATAAAAATACTTTAAAATTGCCAAAATACCCTAAGCGATGAATTTAATGTGAGAAATAACTATTTTATCCCTAAAATGGAAGACTTTACTAGGTAGACACTAAACTTTTCTAAATTTTCGTGATGGTCCTTATATGATACAAAACATGAAATAAAGCATCAAATATATTTAAATCAACACAAAAATCATACTAAAGTTCACAAGGAAGATTCGGTCAAACATGTTAAGCCCAAAAATAACCTTTTTATTATTTCTTGCAAACAGGTCCTTTTTTTTTATATTTACATATTGGTCCCTACATGTTATTTATTTATAAAATAACATAAAAACGTCAGCCAATCACAATTTATTAGGCTTGGTCGACATGGATCTACCCATCGATGGCCTTAAAAATTTTTAGAAAATTTATTTTTGCATCCTTATAACTTTCATAAATTAACATAAAAATAATGACCTGTACTAAGATTAAGGCCTCCATGTGTTTTGGCCATCATGGAAAACAGTGAGAAATAGTTTTTCCTCAACATAACAATCATATATCTAGGTTCTACCGAAGTTAAATTAACATTATCATATAAGAAATCATAAATAAATAAGCCTATAAATATGTTTTAACAACTTATTAACAAGAAAATATCAAGGAAAATAGTATCAACATGATTATATACATATGACAAAATCAACATCATCTCAACAACAATATCAACACATCAACAACAACATGAATATGTAAGAAAAACAAATTATTATTAAAAAAAAAAATCAAGCATAACTACTTAAATCAAAGAAAATGGATCATGGCCATCATGCTTAACCATTCTAGATGAATAAAGATCATGAGCTTAGCATGATATTGGCTCACCAAAAATAAAAAAAATGAATATAAAATAAAACTTCAAGATTTTAGAAGAATTTTTACCTTAAAAGCTTTGAAAACTTAAATTTTCTTTCAATTTTTCTAATCTATTTTCTCACCAAAAGCCAAATTCCCTTTCTTGAAGCTTTTTCCCCTTATTTGTAAGAGGAAGCATCAGCCAATACCTGGCTCAAATCAACTTGGACGAATGGCCAAGCATCCTTTTTTTTTTATTTTAGTTTTTTAATTTTTTATTTGATTTTTAATGGAAAGTTGTAATTAGCATTAAACTTATATGTACCATTTGTGCTATCAAAATATCTTCAATGATGATTAAGATAAGATCATCTAATTGGATGATTAAAAACAAACCGATAAAATTTTATAAGAAAAATCTTTATGGAAGGAAATTAATATTTTAAAAAATGACGAACTCATAAAACAAATTGAAATTTCAAAAATTGAATTAATATGTATTTAATAAAAGTATTTGAATAATTTTAAAAATTATAAACTTAGAAAAATCCAATTGAAAAAAGTTTTGGAGTAGAAAACTTTGTAACTTGGAAACAAGAAAAATTCATAAAATGGATTGAGATTTTTCAAAACTGATTTAATAGTAATTTAATGGGAATATTTAGTACATTTTGAAGTTCAAAACTTGAGAAAATTCTGCAAAAAATTTTACAGATATAAGAGAGCTCGTATTTTGGAATCGAGAAAAATATATTGAAACTTATATAAAATGAGTTAAATACAAGATATTATCCAAAATATTAATTTATAAAATGGTAAAGATGAAAATCTGAAGTCTGGAACAAGTCTTTGCGAAAAAATTCACGAGTAAAATACTCATGATACTGTGAAAAATTCAAAAATAATCGGTAAAATTGACAACTTGATACATTTTGGTATAAAATGTCAATATATAATTTTTCTTGAATATTTTTTATTTTTCAGAATGCATATCATTATAAGTACTACATAGGTGTCAGTAAAAATACACGACGATCAAATTTCTGAGTTTTACGAAAAAATCTCAAAAAATGCCTAAAAATAAAAATTTTGACCATGATATTGTTTGCTAAATGATTTTCAAAATTTGACAAGAGTATTTAAAAACTGATTTTCTCTTGAATATTCATCATTTTTATTTGAGATCGATCTTTAAATGACAGTTTTTCTTTTATATGCACATACGACCATCTACGCGTGACAGAATAAGTTACGAAAATATATAAACTACCTAGCAGAGGTCTACCTCTAGTAGGATGGTCAATCAATTCTTGATCTCTGATATTTAGGATAATTAGGGAAGAGGCCTAGATAAAATTAAGTGTCTACAGTTTTTATATTATTTTTCATGTCGTGTTCATTTTTTTTCATGTTGTGCAGTGTTTTAGTTCTTTTTCTTATATAATGTTTATGTCATATAATTATATAATATTCCAAATTGTCAAATCTAATTGGTATGATTCAAATAACTCTTAATTACTGCCAGATAGGCATCTAATGATTAAGTATATACATACATTTTTCAGTATAAAAGATGCTATAGTATATGAATTGAAAGGATGATTGTAAATGTTAGAATCTGAACCTATAAAAGATGGTTAAACGGACCAACCTAATTAAGTTTTGGGGTCATTTATGCATAAATGTCGAACGATGCTGTATTCGTGTTATGATTGTCTATTTTGACATATCATAATCTTGTTTAAAATATTTTATAATTATATTAATTTTAATATATTAATAATTTATATTATATAAATTTGAAGTCACATATGTATTTTATTTTATGTCATATTTTAATAATTTTATATACACTATAATTATATGTAAAATTATTATATTCGTGTACTTTGGTGGTTGGGGTTTTTCTTCAAAATGTTCTGGTTAGGTCAAAAATTAGATTTACCATTCCATCCCGTTGTCATTCAATATGTGGCTTATGTGTATGAAATTACTATCTATTACGAATTTTGCGTTGTGAATCTTTGACGCATGAATCTTGATGTAGGTTACACCTTGTCGTATTCTGGGGGTGTATTAACTTATTTGCTATCATGTGATTTACTTATCAAGAGAATTTTTGCCTTTATCAATCTAGGTCTTCTAGTTTGATCGGATGATGTGTGTGGCGCACAGCTGGCAACTAGAGGGATGAACGTTAGGTTTGATTTGGATTTAATTTGATTAGATTGATTAAATTTGATTTATTTTAATTTTTGTTACGTTGAAAAATAAAATATTTTAATTTTAAAAATTTTAAATTTAAATTAATTAAATTTAAATAATTTAATATTTAAATTATTAAATTTAAATAAAATAAATTTAATATCAAGTTATTTCAAAATAAATTTTTGATTGTTTGAATTGAATTTAATGAGTTTTGATTTTTGATTTTTTTAATTAAATTAAGTTTGAATTTAATTTAGATTTGAATAATTTTGTCAACTAGAGTATTTTTGAAGGTTCTCGTGATTGATGTGTTTGAAAAGATGTGCAAATTATTTAAGCTGGAAAATGCGCAGAAATTTGGTTTATGGCGTTGAGTTCTGTAAATTCAAATTGTTGAAATTATTATAGTTTAAAATATTTTACTAAATTTCAAAATTAATTTAAAGTTAGGTTATTAGGGAGTATTTTTAAATAGTTTAAATTTAGATATTTTAAATTTCAATTTAAATTAAATGAATTATAATTATTGATTTTTTTCATCAAAAATTGAATTTAGAA
Organism: Adansonia rubrostipa; assembly: GCA_038381775.1. Taxonomy (NCBI): domain Eukaryota; kingdom Viridiplantae; phylum Streptophyta; class Magnoliopsida; order Malvales; family Malvaceae; genus Adansonia; species Adansonia rubrostipa. The sequence goes on from JBBYHM010373537.1 coordinate 12,496, forward strand.
TGATTTATATTAGTGATTAATATTCGCGCTACTTCATTGTTAAATAATGTTAAATACAGAAACCAAAATATTAATACAGTCAGTAAATATTACATACCAAAATAAAAGTGTTTGTACAGCAATAAATAATTAAAGCTAAGTTTGAATTACATTTTGTCTAGTATTATTACTAAAATAAAAAAAAAGTAATATTTTATAAAAAATAATTTTAAAAGATATAATAATAGTATTAATAATTTGTTGGTATTCACTTTATTATTTTTTTATAATTTTTATTTGTATGCTGTCTTGAGAATAAAATTTTCTATAAATAATTTTTTAAAAAATATTTAGTTTTTTTATCTTAATATATTTATAATACAAATTAAATTTTATAGTTTGATAATAATAGATAAATATATCAAAATTTATATTAAAATATTATTAAGGATAAATTCTGCTATTAGTCTCTGTACTGTCTTCAAATTTAAGTTTTAACCCCTCTATTATAATTCCTATAAATTTAATCTTTTTATTAAATTTTTTTGAAATTTTTGACCCAATTTGATGGCAATATTACTTTTCTTCCTTTAAACTATTAACATGGACATTATTTTGCTGATTGACAAGTTTTCTCGACAAATTTTTTCAGGTAGATGGTACTATTAGTCTTTATACTTATATAAAATTATAGATTTAATCTCTTTATATTGATTTTGAAAATTTTTTTATTCTATTATTTTCAAAACTTCAATTTTTGATCCAATATTTGAAATATTAAAAAATGATAACAAATATTGAAGAATAAAATTTGGAGATAAGAGATTATATAGATTCTAAATCAACCTATAAATTGTTATGCGTATCAACTCTTTAATTCATAATTTAAAAATAAATTAAAATTTAAAAAAACTTAAAATAATCAATAAAATAAATTTTTTTCGAGTAAATCTAATACAAATATCAAATTGGTCTATCAGTTCTACGTAAACTAATCTTTTAAAATACATAATTTAAAAAAATTAAAAAAATTAAAACTAAAAACTTAAATTAAAAAATTAAAAATAAAAGCCTATAGGCTGCTGCCTGCCATGTGTCACGCAGAGAGGCTCCTGATGTGGCAGTTTTTATGACTCCTTTTTAACCTGAAGGCAATGGCTGCCATTAAGATTGGGGGATTTTTTTTTTTTAATAGATTCAGAATAAACTAGAGTTATGCCCATTGCCATTTGCCAGGCCTTTATTAGTTTTGTTTTATAAAATTTAATTATTATTAATAAAAGTTAATTTTAAATTAAATTTTATTAAATAATAATTGTGTATTTAAATTTTTTATTTAAAATTTGTTATAGACTTTAATTCGAATCACAAATTAACATATTAATCAATTACTTTAAATAAATCATTTAAAAATAAAATAAAAATAATTAATTTATTTTAAATTTTTATAATTTTTAATTAAAAATTAAATTTTATTAAATAATATTTATCTATTAAAATTAAAATTAAGTACAAATTTTAAATTGATCCGCAAATAAAACGTGTGAATCAATCACTTTAAAACATTTCTAAAAATAAAATAAAAATAATTAAATAAACTTATTTTTAAAAAGTTTTTCACTGTCCATCTTGTGTATAAATCTTAAATGGACCTTCGAGTTAATATACGAATCAACTTTTTTAAAAAAATTATTTAAAATTAAAATAAAAATAAAAATAATTAAAAAGATAAATTTTATTTTAATTTTTCAAAATAAGATTGGTACATATTCTAAATTGATTCGTAGAATAACGTGTGGGCTAAATCTTTAAATATATTATTTAAAATAAAATAATATAATTAACAAAATAAAAATTTTAAAACTTTTTTCTCCACAAGTAAGGTACGGATCCTAAATTGACACCAAAGTTAACATTCTAATTAACCTCTTTAAATCTATTATTTAAAAAAATCAATTAATAAAATAATTTTTAAGCATATTTTGTGCTTTTTAGTATGCAATATAATTTAAAAATATAATAAAAATAAAAATAAAAATAAAAACCTTATATATATAATTAAAAATAATTTTTTTATTTTTTTCAGTATATCAAGTATGAATTTTAAATTGATCTACAAATTACTGTGAACATCAATCTCTTAATAAAAATAAAAAAATTAAATATAAAAAGCTAAACATAGCTAATAAAATAATTTTATTTTTTTAACAGATTTAGTACAAATTTTAAATTAATTATGAATTACTAAACTGATTAACTTTTTAAATATATAATTAAAAATAAAAAATAATTAATAAAATAAAAACTTTTATAAATAGGCCAGATATAAATGTCAAATTAATCTATAACTTCTTGTCTAATCAACTCCTTAAGGTACATCACTTTTAAAATAAATTTTAAAAATTAAAATAAAAAAAAAATCTAAAAAAAAGGCCCAGGAAAGTTCTACCTACTAGATGTCGGCCAAGCGGCTACGTGGCCGGCAGCTGCTTTTAGGGATTTTTTTTCTATGTTATGCAGAATATTATTATTATTAGGAAAAAATATTATGTACTCAGAATTTGAAAATATTTCACTTTTCTTTTAAAATTTGGATAATATTCTCTGTATAAAATTTAATATAAGATATATTTATCTTTAAAATATTATTTATAAGTTAATTTTAAATAAAAATATATTTACCTTTAAATATTTTTAATATTTAAAGTAAAATGAGAGTAAATATCAATTTGATTAGTAGAATGCTACATAGTTACTTTTTTCAAAAGATAATCATATTTTTTTTATATTTTATATATTTCTTTTTTTAATTTTTTCCTTTACCTAATTTTATTATCACTAAATTTTTAAATAATAATAATTAATTAATTTAAATAAAAATATTTTAATAAATTTATTTCAAAGTTAATATATAATTGAGTTTAAAATAAATTTAAAGTATTTAACATGTGCTTGAATTAAAATATTACTTAATAATAATTTAATTTAACATTAATTAAATATAATTTTAAGATTAACTAAATTTTCATATTTTGTAATTAAAATAATTTTGAGTAAGAAAAGATGAAAAAAAATAATAATTAATAAGTAACAATGGTATATTTGGCTTTTCATTTAAAACAACATAGAGATATTAACTTGAGGGTAAGTGTATTTTTTGTCGAACTTTAGAAGAGTAAGCAAATATTTTTCAAACATTAGGATAGTGGATGTATTTTTCATAAAAATTTAAGAATTAAGTATCTTTTACAGTTATTATTATTATTATTATTATTATTATTATTATTATTCGGCTTAGTGTGAAATTAATCAAACAGTCCCTTTGTTTAATGTGGTTGAAAGATACGTAGATTAGGAGGAAGACGAGCAGATCTAGATCTCCAATGGGATTTTGACCTTAAAATTTTAATACAAATGCAACCATTTTTATTTTAGTGGGTTTATATATAATTAATGCTCTTTGGCTTCCTTTCACTTAGAAACAAAATTTTTAATAAAACAAAATAAAACTAGTAAAATCAAAATATTATCAATTTAATCTAATTTTTATCCATTTAATATACATATCTTATTTTTTATTTTACTGAATCAAATAAATTATTTATTTTTTATTTAATCAACCTGGTCGACCAACGTTAAGTCTTTTTTTCGTAATAATTCAACGTTATAAGCTACCTAAAAAACAGGCAGAGAAAAGCACAGTCCTAACTCCTAATGCTAAAAAAATAAAAAAATTAAAAAAAATGAAAAACCTGTCTACGTGCTTTGGAAATCGGTGATAGATTGACTATGTCGGGTATGTTGGAAAAAGTACTAGACTCATCCTCCCAAAAAAAAAAAAATAATACTAGTGATTTGATTCTATATTATTTTATTTTATTGGCTTAGGTTTCGACATCGTGGCCTCCTGAAATTTTGCCATTTGTTCCGTTTTTATACCATTTCGAATTTAAATAAAGATCACGTGTAATTTTAATAATTTTAAATATTATTATATAAATATAATATATATAAATTAATAAAAATATAATATAATATAATATTATATTAATATATGTTTAAAAATTTTATAAATATAAAATATTTTAAATATAATAAAATAAATATATATAATATAAATTATTAAATTATTAAATCTAATCTCATATTTTATACTTTTTAGATCTTCCTTTTTGACTTTTTTCTTCTTTAGGGGATTAGAGTAAAAAAGAAATTCCTTAATAAATATCTTGTTGTTTGTTATATTATTATTAATGATAAATGGTCAATTAACCGGAATTAATTTCAATGTGCTAAATCGGCTCCAATTATAATTCAAAAGATAAATAATTCAAAATAGAATAAATTTTTAAAGATGGAACTTTACTTTAAAATCTCTCATGTTCATATTTATATTTTTAAAGACCTTTTAGCGTTTCTTATTTATTAATTAATTTTTTTATAATGCAATCATAAATATCTTATTTTTAAACTATAGTTTTTAAAAATTTGAGAAAATGTCTCATATATATTTAAAATTTTACTTTCAAAAATTTCCTAATATAAATCCTAATTGACAAGGTTAAAATTTTAAAATTATGTTATATAAACTCTATATATATTTATATTTAATATTATATATATTTAAGTAATGAATAAAAATATCATCTTTTAAATATTTAAAAAAATTAAAATTATCCTAATGCATAACTGTTTCTATTTTCTATATCTAAATTCGAAAAAAATGATGATTTAACCATTAGAATCTTAAAATGAAAAACAGGAAGGATAATAATAATAATAATAATAATAATAATAATAGTAGTAGTAGTAGTAGTAAAACATGGATGTGATCATTTTGCGACAATAGTCCAACCTGTACACTTTTCTACCAACTGATTGGAGCATTAAAAGTGCGAATCCATGAAATTGCGCCACAGTAATATATATTTGAAATTACCAACATCAGGAGAAAAGTACACCAGATCAGTGGTAATCAGATTCAATGTTAAGGGTCTAATCTAATTCTGCCTACAAATC